>JACM01060701.1:0-62255 GCA_000787095.1 Periophthalmodon schlosseri | reverse complement strand
ACTATTAACTCATTAAAATACATGAAGAAAGTTCATGCTCATTTACACTGTGAGCTATAAATGCTGTCAATTTTGTTTGTTTTTGAACCAGTAACAAACATGTCTAAAGAAGAGATAGTTTTCCTTCTGTGGTCCTTAATAATAAAGTATACGAAATGTAGATCTTCATTTTACATTTCACATTGTAAACTGAAACAATCTAAAAAGGCTTAATAGAAACAGGTCCAGTGACTTTGACGTGTTCAAAACTACAGAACTTCAAAGTGGCATTTAATTGTAGCCAGCAACAGATTTTTTTTTTAATAACTGAGTAAAAGCCAAAAGTAAAATCTGTCAACTGGACAAAAAGTTGTAGGAGTGAAGACGTTTCACAGCTCATCCAAGCCGCTTCTTCAGTTCTAGTCAAATTGCTGGTGAACACTGCCTTATATCTGTATGAAGGGAGGAGCAAACTACACTGAAACTGAAAACAGCTATTGTTTACAGTTTCTGTTTGTAGACTAGGTCTACTTCTAGGTCTCAGATTCCCTCCGAGTTTGTGCTGCAGTGGATGGTGTGAATCAAACAGCAGGTATATTAATACCTGCTGTTTGCAGGTATATTAATACCTGCTGTTTGTGGATATCCAAAATGGGCCTTCCATAGATCTAAGAGAGATAAAAAAAAAAAACAGGATAACAGGGAATCTGAACCTAGAAGGAAAGGTATAACCATTCCTTACACAGCTGGTGTGTCTGAAAAGCTTTAGAGAATTTTCAGACAGTATGAAATTCTGGTCTATTTCAAACCTATAAACACTTTAAGACATAAACTGGTTCATCCAAAGGACAAAACCCCAAGCCATAAACAAAGTAATGTGGTCTACTCCATTCAGTGTGAAGAGTGTAGTGAGCGTTATATTGGAGAAACTAAACAGCCACTCCATAATAGAATGTACCAACACCGTCGCGAGAGCTCCTCTGGATCCCAATCTACTGTACATCTCCATCTCAAACCCACTAACCACTCCTTTGAAGAGGGTGAGGTACAGATCTTAGCCAGAGAAAAGAAATGAGAGAGAGTTAAAGAAGCATTTTTTGTTAGGAAAGACAATCCTGCCTTGAACAGGAATGGGGGCCTTGATGATCTACTATTTATAACTACATCCTTAGACCCAAAGCAAACAAAGGAAACAAAGAAAACAATAGGGCTAGCCAGGATGCTAATAGGTGTGAAAACACCCATTAAAAGCTGAATGAATATGCTAAGATAACTAAGGAATAGGTGTGAAAACACCCATTAAAAGCTGAATGAATATGCTAAGTATAACTAAGGCACAGTGCACACTTAGTGTAGCTCAATAGACCTAGCCTACAAACTGTAAACAATAGCTGTTTTCAGTTTCAGTGTAGTTAGCTCCTCCCTTCAGATAACTATAAGGCAGTGTCCACCAGTAATCTGACCAGAACTGAAGAAGCGGCTTGGATGAGCAGCAAAACGTCTTCACTCCTACAACTTTTTGTCCAGCTGACAGATTTTACTTTTGGCTTTTACTACAGACCAGACCTGGATGACTGAGGGATTACACAGACTTAATAACTATGAGTAACTTCAGAGCAGTGGGTGGAGATAGGTGAAAACTGAAATTTTCTGAGCACTCAAGTCTCTAATGCAGGACAATACAGCATTACTGGAAATCAGTGTTACATAGTTTACGAAAACATATGTATAAAAAAATACAATAAGAATTCAACAATATGCAAATACACAGTCATAATAGCACTGAAACATAAATCCATTGAGCGCAGAGTCCTTACCGGTCGAGCTGGTCCTGGGGCTGCCCGCTGCCCTCTTGACCACAGTAGCAGCCGTACATCTCGTACTCGTATGGGCACCGGCCACTGGCACAGTGCAACATCTGCCCCAGAGCCTCCAGCTGCCTCAGGGGGCGACCATCTTTACCATACACAGTGAGGGAGCGACTGCACTCTGCAGCACACACAGTTTATGGTTAGAAAATATTCTACTGGAAATTGTTAGGGAAATGTGTGTTCATGCAGATAGGAAGGAAATTATAATTATGATAATTTTGAAAAAGCCAAAATTGGTATACATCAGCTGCAAGTTAGAAGTAGGGTTAAGGTTAAGACAGAAGTTAGGAGGAAACCTACGCAGGGATGTGGAGATGCAGTGTTGACCTTTCACAGTATGAATGTATGTAGCCTATAGTATGTGGACACTATGACAGTACCTGTGTATGTGTATGTACAGTATGTGAACACTATGGATAGTACCTGTGTATGTGTTTGTGCAGTATGTGGACACTATGACAGTACTTGTGTATGTACAGTATGTGCAGTATGTGGACACTATGACAGTATCTGTGTATGTACAGTATAAGGACACTATGGCAGCACCTGTGTGTGTGTGTGTGTGTGTGTGTGTGTGTGTGGGGGTGTGTGTGTGGACTGTATGCAGACACTATAAGAATACCTGTTGTATCGGGCTGTAGCTGGATGTCTGTCAGCCCCACAGACTGGAGCAGGGACCAGGCAAAGAAGGGCACGCTCCTCTTCCTCGCCTCCACCATCTCTGACAACACAAGCACACAAAACAGACTTATTTAACATCATCTTCAATAACGTAACTGTTTTGGAGATAGACTGGAGTACAAGTATATTATTGTCTGTTTAAAGAGGCTGCTAAAAGACATGATTATCAAAAGAGGTGATATTTTGCAGTTTTTTGGTTCATTTTATTGGCATTGAAAGTCATTACATTTCTGATCATAATTGGATTGTTGTCATCAACATAATAAATCTAGATAGTCTTAAGTTTCTTTGATACAGGTTAGTGCCAGGCTGAGGAGATCAGACTCACTGATGTCTGGTGCCTGGCAAACTTAAAATCATGCCACATTTTATGATCTATTATTAAATGGGTACGATTTGACTGAAGCATTATTGAGTCTCTCAGCTTCCCTCAACCCAGACACTTCCCCAAGGCGTTACCGAGCCTCCTCCCAGTGGGACATGCCCGGTACACTTAGGGGTCCCTGCTTAGACTGCTCTCCCCACGATCTGGCCCCGGATAAGCGGAAGAAAATGGATGGACTCTCTAATATTGTGTTCTGTGTTTTGTGGTAATGGGCAAGTATGGGCAGGTCTGGTTTACAGAGGAAGTCTTGCTGATGAGTTGTGGCAGTAGTATTTATATGTCTATCGTATATGTGTGTGGCTGTGTTTACCGTCCGCCTCTAAACATGGAGCCTCCTCCTCTTCATCTCTTCCATGTCTGGGTTCCTCGGGTTTCTCTTCTTTCTTCTCCTCTTCTTCCTCTTTCTTCTCCTCTTCTTCCTCTTTCTTCTCCTCTTCCTCCTCTTTCTTCTCCTCTTTCCTCTCCTCTTCCTCCTCTTTCTTCTCCTCGTCTTCTGGTACCTCCTCTGGTGGTTTCTCTTTGGGGTCCTCCAGGTCCACCTCAGGAGCAGACAGTGTAGTGAGGAGCTCTGGGGGTGATGGCGATGTTGTTGGAGCTGCAACAAGTTTCAACATTTAACCAAAGACTGTTATTTAAGTTTTCATCTAAAAGTTGCACTATGTAACTTTTCTGGTGCTATTGCTGTACCAAGTTCAACATGTGGCACAGTTTGATCTATTTTAGTTTTTTACAATAAAAACATCTGTAATTGAAAACTTTCAATAGTTTAATGCCATACAATGGAACATTCCAGGCAAGCTATAACATAGAGATAAGGAGCTATCTGTTTTTGTTGGTCTATTCTCATTCAAACCAATGCCCAGTCAATGAAACACTGACTGTAACATGTTAACCGATAGGTAGAACTTGTTAGCTTCCTAGGATCCTCACCTGGACTTAGGGGCCTCAAAGCTTCTGTAGGCTTCACAGTCCCAGGTGGGTTCTGGTCAGGGGTCAGTGCTGGAGGAGTGAGTGTGGTTGTGGTTAGACCAGAAGGAGTCAGTCCAGCAGGGGGCAGTGCAGGGCCAAATGCTGGGGCTGTGGCGGGGGAGGTGGTGGCTGCGCTGGTGAACAGGTCAGCTCCTATAGGGATGTGATAATACCAAAAATAAAGTAACATATAATAATAGGGCATTGGACATTACAGTGCATTATTCATTCACTCCACGCTCGGTGGTGCTAAGCTACAACTTGGGCAGACTGACAGAAGAGTGACTGCCAATCTACGCCATCGGTCCCTCCATCTACAACTAACACTCACGCACACCACATTCTCTGTTTAGCTTCAGAGGTCTCACAAGATCAGGCACTGGCAATCAGATAAAGCCATATGAAAAGGATTATAAGTGTGAGCTGTTACGTTAATTTAGAACGTTCTTTTCTGTTTGTAATTAGTTTGAACAGAAGCCAAAAGCAGCTTAACTACATGGGTCATGATCCTTTGCTCTGTGCAGACTACATGAAAAATGTAACTCAACACATTTGAACTTTTCAGAGCATTCAAAATGGAAAGGGCAGCATTTGTATCATTCTGTAAGACTCCCACAAAAGGGCAGTGAATGTAACGTGATTTGAATACTGTCATACTAGGCCTATTGTACTATGAGATTTGATTATTGTTACATCCCAGGATATAAACTCTATGGGTCAGACAGGTACCTGTAGGGGGCACTGGTGTCATCCTCACAGTGGTCTCTGCAGAAAGGTGTTCAGTGGGAGCTGAGAAAAACATGTGTCACAAAGGCTTGGTCCAAATGTAGATGTTCATATTTTTTCTGATTATTAGACATAATTTGGTCTCCTTTAGATCAGATCTTTATATATGGACTGAAACTCAAGTCTGACCAGACAGATGTTAGTGTCTCACCTGGTGCTGGTGCTATGGGCTCTTCTCTGGAGCTGTGTTCAGGGACTGTGGGAAATATCGGCACTGGTGCTGGGGCTGCAGTGCTCACTGTCTCAGGAGCAGACACTACAAAGAGGAGAATAGAAACAGTAAATCTTAACCTTAAATTACAGACTTACACAGACAGTGTTAGTGAAAAATACAATTTTTAAAGCCTCCAAAATGCATTTTCATAGAATGAATAGTAATATTTGTGGTATAGTATGTAATACATCTATGGATACAGTGAAGATCTAAGATGGACATTTCTGTAAGTATTTATCCAATAAAACCTAAAAAACAGGTTTGGCTTTTGACTTTGATTTCATCACAAAAGTCAAGTGCCTGTTAAATAAACAAGCTGCATCTGAGTGATTATCATTTTCCACCCCCCCCTTTGAGTTTTCACATTTTATTATATTCTGTGGTTTATCCAAGTTTCTCCATTAAACTTCCATTATGTTCCTCTTCACTTTTGCCTCACTCTTCTCTGCAGACTTGTCTTCTTTCTCTTCCTCCTCTCTTTCCTCCTCCTCTTTCTCTCTCTCCTCCACAGACTGCTTTGGTATCTCCGTGGTCACAGCTGAAGTGGTCAGAGCAGGCAAACCTGACAAAATACACAGAAGATCTGCTAACATGGTTTAAAGTTAGTGTTAGTTAGCATTAGTGTTACCGGTTAAACGCGTGGCTCTATTAGCATAGTATTCATGGAGTATATAGTAGTCATTTATTTTCTGATTGTTCATTCCCATTGCTGACAACAGAGGGAGCCCCAACACATAAATACCTCATTGGAAACAGAGGTGTAGTTTATAAAGTGTGGATCAGGATCAGTTTATCAGGGAAAAAATGCAAGTCAATATAAAGTCTCCTCAAAGCATAGAAACCCAACATTTATGTGCGTGGGCAGGCGCGATGGCTCCTACATGAGGAAAATTACATCAAGGCTAGGTTACTGTAATTCCCTACTAACAACGTGCCCTAAAAACTATAAAAAGCTTTCAACTGGTTCAAAATGCAGCAGCCAGGCTCTTAACAGGAACTAAAAGAAGAGAATACGTCACCCCAGTACTGGATGTTAAGTTATGTTTTCTCATTTGCCCATATGGGAGGTTTGGTGGGTGTGACACTGTGTTTTTGCATGGGCTGTTAGTTCTCGCGAGAGCGGTGGTTCGGTGCTTCACGTGTGTGCTTGTTCACTTGTTTATTGGTATGCTAACGGATTGTCAGTAAAAGTTATTACTCAAAATCAACGTCTTTTTATTGGATCAACACTGGAGTCCCTTCACTGAATTCCTGTCGAGTTTAGAATTAAATTTAAAGTTCTCCTCCTGACATATAAAGCCATAAAGGGCATAGCTTCATCATATCTGTAAGATGCCAAAGCACCATATCATCCAAACAGAGCACTCCGCTCTCAAAATGCTGGACTACTGGTGGTTCCTAGAGTGTCTCAAAGCACAGTAGGAGGGAGAGCTTTCACTTACCAAGCTCCTATGCCCATGTTAAAGAGGCTCTCACAGTCTCTACGTTTAAGACCAGGCTTAAAACGTTCCTCTTTGAATTAGCTTATGGCCAGACCAGTCAGGAGCAGAAATAAAACCCACAGTTTTAACGAAGTTGCCTTAGGAGCAACTATGTTGGGGGAAGTATGGTAACCTGAGCACTATCCTCTGTTTCCTCCTAATTTCCCTGTCAACAACATTCACTATTCAGTTCACCTGGAGTCTGTTCATTGCTTTTCACAAGTTGTTCCTTGTCCCACTCCCCTCTGAGGAGTGCAACTGTTTCAGATGCCTGGCCGCTGACCACCCAATGATGACTGGACCCTAGATGCCCCTCCTATGCCTTGATCCTGTTCTATGGACCCGGATCCTCCCCTTTAAACTTCAATCTGTGCTTGGAGAGGACTCAGCATGTTCCTTGCGCTCAGCCCCAGCAGTCCTCAAACACATCCTTGTAAACTGCAACACCTCCTGGACTCAAGGCAGATAGACCTGGTGCCACAATCAAGTGCTGCGATGCCTGGCCTCAGCCGTAGAACAAAAAAGAACGGCTACAAATGCCACCTCATTTCACATCCAACCAACCCTCCAAAACCCAATGGCCATCTTTAGACTGGGTGAAAAACAGTTAATCAGAGCCCCACCCTCAGTCTCAGCCCTGACAGATGCAGCAAGGGATTGGGAAATGCGAGTGGACTTACACAGAAGTTGAGTTTTCCCACTCAACATTGCTGTTAGTGACCTGCAACCAGACAATGTGCTGTGGTCCAACTCCTGCCGCTGAGTTTTCATTGCTGAGTTCACAGTTCTCATGGAAAGAAGCCATCAATGAAGCAAATGAGCAGAGGAAGATGCTGTTATAGATGTTATTCCCAATTTGCAGCAGAGGCAGAGGAGAAGGGATGATACTGCACAACTTCACCATAAGATTCTTAAAAGAAGTGGGCATCAGAGGGCAGGCCGAGAGAAAGATAGTCAAAGAGCTTGTCACAGCAGCAGAGAGAGGCAGACCACAATCAAAACCAAAATGTACACATTCACATCATCGGGACCTGCCTCCTTTATGGGGACAAAAATCAGGTCTTCATGACAAAAAATGCTTTATTAGATCAACAACGTGGTTTAAAAGTTAAAACAGGTTATGGTTAGGGTTAAGGTTAAGGTTAGGTAAGTAGTGACTATGGTTAAGGTTAGGACCAGTCTCCAGGAAATGAATGTGAGTCAATGTAATAAGCATGAAAACCTGACGTGTGTGTCAGTAAGCCTGACCTCCTGTAGGCTCCGGGGGCATGCTGGGAGCTGTAGTCCTGGGAGTGGGTGTCTCTTGGAGCACAGTGGGGGAGGTGCTCATCTCTGAAGGAGCTGGAGATGCAGAGAAGACTTCAGGCTGCAGTCCATCAGGAGCAAACCAGACAGAAGCTGTAGGAGATACGACACAATTCTACCATCAAATGCACTTTCCAGACGTGTGAATTTTTGATGTTGCCTTTGTGATGTACAGTAGCTATGTTAAGATTTAAACGTCCCATCGCTACTCTAGTATTAATCTTATTCAATGTATTCAGGCATTTTAGTTTCCTGTTATAAGATGCCATTTTGAGGACAAGTGACTATTCAAAAGATATATTTTATTTTGAATTGTTAATTGCTATGGCAACGGTCCTAACTTGTTATCATTCTGAAGCCCATGGATATTTTAAACAGGTATATTTAAGGTGGAGCCTACTTTTTATTTTTCTTAAAATATCTATGTGTTTTTTTCATCTTATACTGTGCGTTGCAACACTGTAATTTCCCCACTGTGGTACAAATTCTCTAAATCTCATCTTATATTGTACCAACATGTAACTAAATTATACTGGGAGGTTGTTTAAATCATGCATGTATATCTAGGCTCTATCCCTCTTGAGAGCTCAAAATGTTTGGACCCACCGCATGATGTCATCAGGTGCAGAAAGTCTCCTCTGTGTTTTTAAAATTCATACACCTTCACCAGACAGTGACCAGACTGGTTTTAAATCTCACTGAAGTGTATATTGTCTATGATCATGAACATTATTTTTATTTTTATTTTGAATTGTATTTCTTTTTTTTTTTTTTACTTTTAATTTCTCTCTCTACCTATCCATCTTTTCACCCAGCACAAATTATTAATGTCAAAATGAAAAGTAACAAAATAACTATAAGCACGGGCTCAAATGTTGTCAAAGTTTGTTACTAACACGAGCTTTGATTCTAGAACCGTCACTAACACTAGAGGAGCTTTCATTTCATTCCCAAATCCAATCTAAATCAAATATCTAAAATAAGCTGTCAGGGAGTCAGGCCTGTCTGTTTGCTGAATCTGGAAACAGAGGCGTGTGATTGGCCCACCCCCAGCGCTGGCCCCTGATGTATTGTAGGAGATGTGCAGCATCTGAAGCTCCTCCCCCTCCAGCTCCTCTTCTGCTGCAGTTCTGTTCACATCTGGGAGACAGGAGGAAACCGCAGGTTAGGTTTATTATGAAGTGTACCTTACACTTTCAGATCAAAACAGACCTTTTTTTTATATTCCATTCAAATCTGGTCTGCCAAAAGTTGTTTTAGGGACTAGTTTGTGAATTAGCCAATGCTATAAACCCTGTATTACCTTCATTAGATCTTAATTAAGAAGTACTTAATAAACTATTTTCACAGCATTCAAAAATCAAACCGATTCTTCGGTTTACTCTTACCATTTAGCAGCAGACTGGACAGCATGGCTTGCTCTTCTGGCTCTCCTCCTGCCCCCTCCTCCACCTCCTCCACCTCCATCTGCTCCTGCTCCTCCTGTTCCAGCGTCTTCTCTAGACACAGCCATCACATGCACAAGTCAATAACAGACAAATAACCACAAAAGTAATAATGTAGAAAATTATAAATAAAATATGATACACTGCAACAATGTGATGTTTTGTGACTGTATTCCACTATATTCTATACAAAGTGTGCAGGTGCATGTTACCTGTGGGGCTGGGTGTGGAGAGGAGCTCTGTCAGAGCCTCTGCACTCTGGTTTCCCCCTGTGCTCCATGTCTCAGGATCCATGTCTGACAAACACATCCATTATCAGTAATACTAGTGCTTTTCATCAGAGGCGTGAGTGAGGGGCTATGGGGACTGTGGGTGCTTGAGACCAGAGTTGCCAGACTTTACGTACAAGAGTGTCTGTCCAAAACCCGCAGGAGCACACGGCATGGGTGTATTTTCCATTATACTTATAAAAGTTGCGGCCCTCTGGTGACAGAGACCTGTCCTCTCCTCTTTCTCACAGAGCGCTGATGGCTTTAGATATTAAAATTTGACACCAAAATTCAGGACTATCATTAGGATTGTTCTAAAATCAATACATTTTACATGGAAAATACCCCTGGCCAAACCTGTGGACAATATTTTTCACCCGCTTTAAAAGCTGCCCAGTTCCGTGAGAAAACCACATACCTGGCAACACTACTTGAGACCCTCTGTTCAGGGTCCCACAGGAGCCACATGTTCTAATCTTAAGAATTCACACTGCAACATCGGGGACACTGGCAGGGATGTCTACTCTACCATGACCAGCAGCAATTTGCCAACACATTCATAAAACATTCATGGGAGACTGCTGGGAATACCAGGGAATTCCAATAGTGTATATATTATGTCCAAGACACTTCACCCACATTGTCTAGTATGAATGTGTGAAGTGTAATTATTGTATTTGCAAAATGGAAAACTAATTTGGAAAAGCACTATATAAGACTAAAACATTATTAAAACCATCAAAACAGTTCACAAACATGCAAAGAGGAGCAAAAATACACCTGATGACCTACCAGTGAATGAGAGAGAGGAGTTGTAGAAGAACATTTCAGAACTGTTGACTGGAGCAAACACATCTGAGCAGAGGCAGAAGAATAAAGTCATCAATATACCAGTACCTGGCCCCATCTGGGCAATTTACTTATTTAATAGCAAAATTATCAATGCATTTCACTTTAAATATTTTCTGATTCTCTGCCCTCCCCTGGAGATAAGGACTCACCTGTCATCGCTGATGTGTGGTTGGCCTCTGTGAAGTTCACGCCTGAAACAGAACCAGTCAAGCTTTGGTACAGGTGATGTAGCTGAGCTGAAATATGACTGTTTAACATGTTATGCTCGATTTATGAAGGATCTCTTCAATCATTCTGTCATACAAAACTACTGATATTGCATTTTCTTAGCAACTTTATTCAAATCTTAAACACTGAACCACTTGGCCTTATTCACACAATTACCAACCATTATTTTTGCAATTTAATGCAAACTAGGTAAATTTGCAGCTTTCTGGTCAAAAAGCCAGGTGTTTCTGATTACAAATACCTGGCTGCAGGGGCAGAGTTTGAAGTGTGGATGTTAGACCAATCACATTGTTCCTTATACCTCCAGACCCCACCTCTACTCCACCTCACTCTCCCCTTTAGTCCTCCAGACCCCACTCTCCCCTTTAGTCCTCCAGACCCCACCCTTCCTCCTCTCCCTTTAGTCACTCATTACCTGTGGGTCCATGTGTGGAGCAGGAGTCCGCGGGGAGCCCTCGGAGGCTCAGGTTGTAGGGCTGATGTCCCAGACAGAGGAGGGCCGCCTGGTCACACTCACACAGACTGCGCTGGCACCAGGAGCCCCAGTCTGCACAGGGAGCACAGGACACAGACTCATATGTGAGTACTGAGGCGGGGAGGGCAGAAGGGACATTCTGGAGCTACATTTTACAGAAATAAGCTTCAACAGTCACCCATGGCAGAAGAATGACTATTAACTATTACCCATTAATACAGTACTAAAGCACTAAGTGAGGTAAACATGGTGATGTGATCTTGCCTCCTTTGTCTGAGATTGGGGTCTACGTTGGATTAGTGTAATTGCCATTATGTTGATCATTTCACTTTTTGGCTCCTGATTAAAAAGTTATTTTGGGGTAAATCAATTATTTTAATGTTCTTTTGCCTACAGTAAAAACCTACCCCCACACCATTAGAGTATGTGCATGTGCACTCTACTCACCACAGTTGAGGCTGAGGTTTGCTGCTGAACAGGTGAAGTTCTCTGGGAGCAGGGGCACCTCCTGCCTGCAGGGGGCAGCACTCTGGTAACACAGTCGGTGGCTCTCGCAGCACCTGAGAAGAGAGAGACTATACAGTAACATGTCTGTGACATTTAGAAAACACCACTGCGCAGCTATACAAATAAAATTGACACTCCCCCTTCAGAGCACTATCACAACACAATCAGTTTGCATCCCACTAATGAAACTACTGCACATTCCATCAGGTTTGTCAAGTTGTAATGTATTGTTTTGTACCCTGCTTTTGTAAATTCATGGAAAATTGGTGTGCAGAACCATGGGTGACGTAGGCTTGTGGACGGAACTTATACAGGATCGTACTGCAAACCTTAAGGAGAGTTCAATTTAATAGATTTAAAACCTTTTCAGGTATGTTTTTGATGAGGGAACAACCTTCCTCCCAAAAATCCATTTTGAATAATACCTCCTCTTTAATAACGTTTGCGCGTGCAGTAAAGGTACTCACGCGTCCAGCTCATCCACAGCCCCCCTGCTGCCCCCCTCACTGGCCCCCCCGCTGAAGCGGCACTCCCCCCCCGCTGAAGCGGCACTGGCAGCCGTAGTCCTCCAGGTCCCTGGGGCACAGGCCTGTGGAGCAGCGCAGCCTTAGACTGAAGAGCAGCACCGAGGGAAAGGTCTCCAGGACAGAGGGGTTAGAAGAACCAGGGGTCAGGAGGTGCACCAGGAGTCAGGAGGAGAACCGGGGTTAGAAGAACCAGGGGTCAGGAGGTGCACCAGGAGTCAGGAGGAGAACCGGGGTTAGAAGAACCAGGGGTCAGGAGGTGCACCAGGAGTCAGGAGGAGAACCGGGGTTAGAAGAACCAGGGGTCAGGAGGTGCACCAGGAGTCAGGAGGAGAACCGGGGTTAGAAGAACCAGGGGTCAGGAGGTGCACCAGGAGTCAGGAGGAGAACCAGGGTCAGGAGAAGAACCAGAGGTCAGGAGGTGAACCAGGAGTCAGAGGGAGAACCAACGTATACATTTTCAATCTAAACTACAACATTTTATACAATGTAAAAGCAAGTTGTGATGGATAAAAAGCACCCTTTACTGCAGGATGGGTGTGTGCCAGAGTGGACAGTTTGATCTTTCCTCAGACACGTTCTCTTACCCAGCATGTTGTCAGGACTTTGGACTCCAGTTTCTGGATCAGAGCACAGTAATGAACTGCTTCCAAGAGCTGAGGAGGAAAACATGAAAAAGAAATCAAGTTATTAGTCATTTTTTATTGCAACAACTTTCTATATGCAATAGAATATTAATGGTATTAATAGTAGTAGTGTGCAAGTATTGATACCGTAACTGTACTATTTATACTATGATATAGATCTGTTCTTGCCCATTCAAAGCCAAATCACCAAAGTCTCTAACACTGTAATCTGAATTGTACTGTTTGTAAAAAGAAAGTGTGATAATCTCTAGTTTGGGTATGATCACGAGGTACTCTGCCCCTGCTGTGGTTGCTGGTGGTGGGATCAGGAGGTACTCTGGCCCTGCTGTGGTTGTGTGGGTGGATCAGGAGGTACTCTGGCCCTGATATGGTTGTGTCTGATGGATCAGAAGGCCCTGCACTGTGGTTGGTGGTGGAAGAAGGTACTGTGGTTGGTGATAGTGGGATGAGGAGGTACTCTGGCCCTGCAGTGGTTGTTTTGGTGGGATCAAGAGGTACTCTGGTCTCGGTACCTTGTGGAGCTGAGAAGACGAGCAGGACCCACAGCACAAACATGGCCGCCTCTGTGACACAGCCTCTGGTCATTCACACAAATGCCACTTTCAGAACAGTGTGAAGTCTGAAACAGACAGGACCATTTAGTTTGGATGGAACACAGCCCTCTCTGCAGGTCTACAAGACTCATAGAACCACAGTTACAGTCATAACTTTCATATTTCCCTCTTGTTTAATCCTTGAATTTTCTCGTTCAGTCTTGGGTTAAATCATTTTAAAGCTGCATTATCTGGTTTTCAAACTATTTCTAGCGCATGCACAACTTTAGAACAGCTTTTCACCACTGTCTGATGTACCACCAACTGCCCTGGCTCACTCCCGACGTCAACTTCATTGGTTATTATTTATCTTTAAATGCATTTATCTCAGTTATCCTCAATGTTTTACACAGTATTTAATTCCATTCAGGTCCTTCTACTGTTTACGTCACACAAATCAGATATTTTTTGTTGTCACAAGAGTTAAAAATTAAATATAAAGCTCCCATCTACTCGCTTTTTAACTTCTGTGCTTTTGTTTAAAATGCTCTGGTGCAATATTTACCCTTGTAATTGTTCTTTACCATCTTATTTTAAGTTGACTTATTTTTTATAAATGACTTATTCTGTATTTAACAGTTAAGTGTGAGTGAGTGTGTGTGTGTGTGTGTGTGTGTGTGTGTGCGTGTGTGTGTGGTTGTGTTGATTTGAGGGTTTTTTTTCTATCTTTTATATTAAATTTATGTAGTCTACTGCCTGCTCTACTGTATCTCTCTTTCTTGTTGTGGTAATTTTAAGGACCCCCTTGAAAACGAGATGGTTCACCTCAAGGGGCTTATCCTCCAAATAAATTCAAATTAAACTTTAAAGGTGCGCAAAGCAATTTTTCCTGAGGGGTCTCCATGGAGATGCTATTGCCATGCCTAGAATGTTCCACACTACGACTTCAAACTTCTTGCATTTCCTCCATTACAGGTGTTTTTACTAGTACCTTTAAAAACATTACTGAGCTGACCTGTAACTTGGCCTAGTTGCGTCACCTGATTGTCTTCATAGAGATAAATACATCTAATGCCATACTGTGGAACATTCTAGGCAAAGCAATAACATCTCCACCTAGACAAGAAGGCGGCAGACCCTCTACATAAAAGTTACTGTGCATGTTTAAGGGTCATAGACCTCATAAAAATTGAGACTAAAACAGACTAATCCAACTAGACCAGGACTAAATCAGGACTATAAGGGGACCAAACCAAGTCTACATCTGGACTTAATTGGGCTCAAACCAGGACCAAACGAGGACAAGCGTGAACGCAACCTAAGTCCTGGTTCAGTCCCAGTTTAGCAATGGTAGGTCCTGTGTTAATACATCCACCATCAATACACCATAGTTATTTGTTGATACTCTGGGTCCTGTACAGTTAATGTCTATTTGGTTCCATTTTGTGTTTATATTAAACCTGCACCAGTCTGGATTGAGTCCTTATTTAGTCCTGTACAGTTTATTTTGTTTGTTTGAGACCTCATGAAGAGCTGTCAGAGGTGGGTATTACTTAGTTACATTTACTCAGTTACATTTGGTAGTAACTTTTTAAAGACCTTTCAGAACACTTTTCTAGCAGCGTACTTTTGCTCCTACTTGAGTCATATTTTTTTCACAAAAGCTGATAAAAGCTTTATGTCGACAATATGAAATGATTTGTGTTTCTTGCACCGCTCATTCACCGATATGATTTAGTTTGTCTCATTTTTGTGTCTATCCTTTGAAAATACCAGATTTTGTGACTTACTGTCCACAAGTTAAAATTATAAATCAGATGTTACGTCTTGACAGTTACTCTTTAAGTTACTCTTACTTGAGTAGTAGTAATAGGAGTAGTAGTTTCTCCAAATACTTTTTTACTCTTACTTGAGTAATTTCTTGGATCACTACTTTGTACTTCTACTTGAGTGATATTATTTTGAAGTAACGTTACTCTTACATATTTGTACATTTTTTGGCTACTCTACCCTCCTCTGAGATCTACACCAGCCCATGTGTTAGCCAAAAAAAGCAAATCACATCTTAAATATCAAATCTGTACAAGATGGTCTAAAACATTTCAAATTAACTAAATAAATAATTCTAAATAAACTATATACACGTGAGAAGTCCTTACCTTATGATGCCACAGGTCAGTGTAACTCCAGGTCTCACTCAGCTCTGGTCAGTGGTCAGCCGGACCGGTCACCTGCCCCTCACTGTCGTAGCCCCTCCCACCTGTCTGCCCCCCCCCCTCCCCACACACACACACCTGCTCGGGTCCGGCTGATCGGGTGACACCAGAGCACAGGTTGAGCGGGTGCCCTGTCTTGAGGCATGTTGATGGGACAGAGGGGGGCTTTGTTCTGGGCAGGAGGGATGCTTGACCCCAGGCCCGACCAGGACTTATCTGATGCTCAGGTTAAAGGGAGGAGGGGAGGGGGGGAGGAGGAGGAGGGGAGCGGGCACAGACGACCGCCCGGGATTACACTGGTTGACATAATGTAATATATACATTCTTCACTTCTTCATATGTTTTACTTTATATAAAATATGTTAAAATGGAATGCAGTGGGAGTTTCAGTTCATTCACTTGTATCGGTTGCATTCACATAGTATCACAGAATCCTAGAATTCCTATAATTTGAACTGAGCTGGAGAACAGATCAGAACAAGTATAAGACCACATAAACTAGTATAAACCCATGGACCACTACGGAACCTACCTGGACGACTGAGGATTACACAGATATAAGGCCACATGGTAATATAAAAGAAAGTACTATCATTTAATATTGAAAATCACATTATATTGTCTAAAGAAAAAGTGTTTTTTATTATCATCTTCTAATTACTGGGCCTAGCCACATGGCGCAAAGTTCAACGTCTTCTCTGTCAGTATAAATAAACAAAAGTCAAATTATTTTTTCACAAAAGCTTCAGAAAGTGGTGTCATTATTCAACCCCAAAGATGTGATTGTTGTCAGTTCAAAGGATTTTAAGCCATAATATTAATATGACAAGTTTGTGGAGCCAATCCTAAAGAATTAAAGATAAGGTTCAACATTTGTGGATCATACATTTTTATATTATTCCCAAAACAGTGAATCTCCCATAGAGTTATACAGACCCCTGCGCTCCATCTGAAATTACAAGATCATATTAGTTTATTTCAACTTTCTTGCTTCAAATATTGTCCTAAAATTGATAAACAGTTGGGTTGGGGAACTGGAGCAGATAAACTTGCTCAGCTTTTCTCAAGCTCTCAAACCCTCAGGCTTAATTAAAATTGTGCATTTCTGACAACTAAAACGTAAAAACTCTAGTTCTCCTACAGTAGGGTTTAGGTTGGTTGCTGCTTTTGATTGTTTTGGATAAGAGACTTTTCCCATTTGGCTTCAGTTCAATGTAACGTTACCATGCATAAATGTTCGAGGTATGATTGAGAACTCTAATTGAAATACTTGAACATATGACAGGTATAATCTCATTTCACTAAAACATAGTCAACCTCATAATATTTAAGAGTTTTACAAATTTTTTGGTCTTTTTTCTATGCATTTTCATTATTTTTCATGCATTTATTTTTATAATTTTGTTACAAGTTTATAATTTTACTTCCTGGTTGGACAATGGCAGCAGATAGCGGTAATTCCATAACTTATCTGGCAACCATAATGTTAACAAGGGCCTACATCTGTCTAAATTACACAATAGTTATGATTCATATGGCAAAAGACCTATCTACTACCAATACAACATATTTATCTGTTAAGACTCCAGATACTATACAGCTTATATCCATTTGGTTTAGACTAATCAAATATTGCATTTATATACATGCATTTTAGATGGAATTTCACATGTTGATGACATAGGTGGATGAGCCAAACAGTGCTAAGTCAGAGGAAGGACGTAGAGGTCATAGTCTGGACAGCAGCCGTCACAGTCCAGCCTCAAACTCATTTAGAAAAAAGCATTTGTTGGACCTGTTATATAACTATACTACAGCAGCAAGGGCACTGTACTCCAACCACTCACTCTGAAAATCCCTCTCCAAATCATATTTTCCTTTAAAACACCCCCGTCATGAGAGCGGAACTTTTAAAGAGGGGGTATTTTACTTCTCTGGTGTATTAACTGCTAACACATAACATATTTAGACCACCATGTTACCATTTATTGTTTTGAACATGCGATATACACCAAAAACATATTAACATGTTTTATAAGTTTCACTTTTTGACGTTCTGAGTTCCCCCTCTCTTTGTTCCTTTGCTCTCCGTGCTAAGTCACACCCCATTCAGAGCGCTATCACAACACAATCGTCGTGCATCCAGCTAATGAAACTACTGCACATCGCATCAGGTTTGTGAAGTTGCTGTGTACAGTTTTTTGTATATTTATGGAGAATTGTCCTGTGGGAGTACTTGAGGGCTAAACATTGCACAGAATCGTACTGCTAACTGTAAGGAGTGTTTGAATAGGGCCCGCGAGAGATCACTAAAATACTCAACATACATGGGATGACATCTTAAACCTCTTCAGGCATGTTTCTGATGAGGGAGCAACGTCATAACATGGTAAAAAGCAAAAAAAAAAATTGATTTTGCCCTCTCTTTAAAGTGACATTCTTGAAACCAAAGGGGGGCATAGGCAGGCACAGGGAGAACATGTAGTCTATACAGATTCGAATCCAGGACCTTCTCGCTGGGAGGCTGAAGCACTAACCACAGCACCACCATGCTTCTCAGGTTTCAGGTTGTTTATTTTCGACTCCTCATGGAGAAATCTGGCATGGAGCAGGGGTCAGTAGCATTAACATACAGACATAACAAAAGACAAAAATAACTGGACAATATACAATCACACATCTGCACAGACAATCAGTCCATGTTGTTAATGCATTTTAGAGACTGAGGCACGAATTAGTTTTTATGCCTGTTAACATGCTATGAATTCTGAGTCCATCACTCCGTGGAAAAAGTAACTACATTTCTACCATGTTATAACATATGTTATATGGTTTTAAATGTCATCCATGCATGTTTGAGTGCTCTTGTGATCTCTCCTGGGCCCTATTCAAACCCTCCTTATGGTTAGCTGTAAGATTCTGTCCAGTGCTCCGCCCACAAGCCTACGTCACCCATGCTCCCACACGACAATTCTCCATAAATATACAAAAACATGATACAAAACTGTACACAGCAACTTGGCAAACCTGATGTGATGTGCTGTACTTTCATTAGTGGGATGCACGGTGATTGTGTTGTAATGTCACTCTGAAACAGTAAAAGATAACATGGTGATCTAAATATGTTATGTGTTAGCAGTTAATACACCATAGAAGTCAAATATTGCCTCTTTAATGGGATTCTAGAAAAGAGTGTATGGATTAACTGATTTCTAAATGATGAGGGAACAGTGTAACAGCGTTTTATTCTGAACGGTTGAGTTTGATAATAAATTATTAACTAGATATATGACATCCTACACAATATTTTTATCAAATGAAGTCTTACATTGAAATGATATGGGCGGTTTTATTTTGAGGTTTTAGTCTTCTACAAAAACTAACTGAACTGCAAAAAACATGGTCATTTCTGTTTTTGCATTTAACAACATAAAATAGTTTCTAATCGTCCAAAATGGCATTGTCACTATGAGTCCAAACCTCTGCTCTGCTCTGGGGCTGGGGGCGGGGCCTGAGTGATGACAAAGTGGAGTAGGTGTGGCCTGGCAGCAGAGGGGCGGGGCCTGAAACTCCCTGACCTGATGAAGGGGACTCGGTCACGGTGGTCACAGTTTGTCGCACATCTTTGACAGACATCTTTGTTTGAGATCTGAGGAGAAAAACACACCATACGGGGGTTAATTAAGGACAGCGGTTACCTGAGCAGGTGAGCGCACTAGCCTCACCAGGAAACAACAGTGTGTGTGTGTGTGTGAGTGTGTGTATGTGCGTGAGATGCTTCAGGACCTTTCTCGCCTTTTCACTGCACAAAAGGAAACACAAGGCACAATATACAATAGGCCCTGCTGCTCCAATTGTGCATTGGAATGAATAAATACTACTAGAAAAATGATTATGTTTCACACTATCTAAATTGTCATTAAAGGGCCCATATTACGCTATTTTCTGATCTATATTATAATGTTGTTTCCTCATCACAAACGTACCTGGAGCTGTGTGTTGTTGCATTCACACATGTTTAATGCAAAGTAACTCAAACAGAAAACAGTCTGATTCACCTTGTCTGTCTGTCAGTCTGTAAACACACTCACATCATGGGGACCTGCCTTTCTTATGGGGACAAAAATCTACCTAAATCCTTTATTATTAGATCAACACCATGTATGATCATTCAGATGTGTGTTAAAATAGGTTAAGGTTTAGGTTAAGGTTAGGATCAGTCTCCAGGAAATGAATGGAAGTCAATGCAATGTCCACAAAGAGAATGGAAACCCAACTTGTGTGTGTGTGTGTAATGTGTGTAATGTGTTTTTGTGTGTACTCACTCCTGGAGAAGGAGAGTCTGCGCACACGTCTGCACACCTCCACAGTGTGCTTCTGGTACCACAGGTGACTGTCCAAGCAGTATCTGTAACACAGATTCTATTTCAAACATTTATCATTTACAATACAGCTACACTCATAATGTCCCACTGACAAAAACTGTTCCCCACTGCTACTGTCTCTAGCCCTGCTCCTCTGGCCCTGCTCCTCTGGCTCTCTGCTCCTCTGGCTCTCTGCTCCTCTGGCTCTCTGCTCCTCTGGCTCTCTGCTCCTCTGGCTCTCTGCTCCTCTGGCTCTCTGTCCTCTGGCTCCCTGCTCCTCTGACCCTCTGCTGCTCTGGCTCTCTGCTCCTCTGGCTCTGCTCCTCTGGCTCTGCGCTTCTGCCTCTGCTGCTCTGGCTCTGCTCTTCTGGCTCTCTGCTCCTCTGGCTCTGCTCCTCTGGCCCTGCTCCTCTGGCTCTGCTCCTCTCGCTCTGCTCCTCTGGCTCCTTGCTCCTCTGGCCCTGCTCCTCTGGCTCTGCTGCTCTGGCTCTGCTCCTTTGGCCCTCTGCCCCTCTGGCTCTGCTCCTCTCGCTCTGCTCCTCTGGCTCCTTGCTCCTCTGGCCCTGCTCCTCTGGCTCTGCTGCTCTGGCTCTGCTCCTTTGGCCCTCTGCCCCTCTGGCTCTGCTCCTCTCGCTCTGCTCCTCTGGCTCCTTGCTCCTCTGGCCCTGCTCCTCTGGCTCTGCTGCTCTGGCTCTGCTCCTTTGGCCCTCTGCCCCTCTGGCTCTGCTCCTCTCGCTCTGCTCCTCTGGCTCCTTGCTCCTCTGGCCCTGCTCCTCTGGCTCTGCTGCTCTGGCTCTGCTCCTTTGGCCCTCTGCCCCTCTGGCTCTGCTCCTCTCGCTCTGCTCCTCTGGCTCCTTGCTCCTCTGGCCCTGCTCCTTTGGCCCTGCTCCTCTAGCCCTCTGCGCCTCTGCTCCTTTGGCCCTCTGCTCCTCTGGCTCCTTGCTCCTCTGGCCCTGCTCCTTTGGCCCTGTTCCTCTGGCTCTTTGCTCCTCTGGCCCTTTACGCCTCTGCTCCTTTGGCCCTCTGCCCCTCTGGCTCTTTGCTCCTCTGGCCCTGCTCCTCTGGCTCTCTGTTCCCCTGATTGCTCACCTCTTCTTGGTCCTCTTGGCTCTGAAGGATCTACACAGACATTGTGAGTAGAACTTGCAGAGCTCAAACACACAGGGCTGCAGTTTATGGGCGCTGAGCTTCACTGCGGAGACCTCCAGCTCTGATCTTCTCCAGGGGCAGCCTCTCAACACACCAGAAGAACCATCAAAAACAAGTATTATGAAGAAACAGCTTGGTCAGTGTGTCTCTATAATGTTCACTACACCAAGTTTTTTAACTGACTTCAGAACAGCATGCGAGAGATCGCTAAAATACTCGAACATGCATGGATAACATATAAAACCTCTTCAGATATGTTTTTGATGAGGGAACAACATTATAACATAGCAGAAAGCTCCAAAAAGTCGATGATACTCCCTCTTTAATATTGTATAAACATGACCTTTCAGTGTCTCCATACAAGGTAAACGTGTTTACAGATGTGATTGGAATGTTTTTTCTTAATTACAAAAAACATTGCCTCACATAAGTCTCTCATTAAATTGCCAGCTCCTACGACACTTGTTACCAGCACCTGCAGCCAATCATGAATTGGTGCTAGTGCAAACTCAGTGAGTAAATTCTGGAGGTTCTGAGCTTTCACCTGAGGCATGACCTTTCCATATAGTGAGAATGAGAAAAACGTGTATGTGTCCTCTATCTGCAGGTTAAGGCACTGGCAACACACTTCAGTTCTTTCAAAGAGATTCATTTGGTCTTTTACAATAAGGTCTAAAGTTGTGATTGTACCTGTTTTTAAACCAATAAGAGTACAGGCTATTACATATCTACTCTTTTACCAAAAAAGCTGTAGTTTATGACATTTAAACTCAGTCTGCCAGAAGAGGAGCTAACTTGAAAACTACCACTTCATGACATCACAAGGTGGAACAGAGCATTTTGAGCTTTGGAGATGTAGACAGACTAATAATACAGGGTTACTCAAACATGTGTGAATGAAACAAAACACAATTCCAGCTGTTTTTGATGAGGCAACAGCATTATAATATGGCTTAATGCTCACAAGAGTCAATTATTAAAATAGGACCTTTAAATCGCGATATTCATCTAAAACTATTAAATAAACATCATCACAACAAAGAGCCATGCTGCTGACGGCACCTCCGATGGATAGCTGCACATCACACTAGTGAGTAGTGGATCCTACAAGTATCACCAACTAAGAAAATAAAATTGTAGAATGAAATAAGTACGCGCAGTGGGTGTGTACCGATATTGCAGAAAACAGGGGTTGATTGGTAAAATGGCGATTAAAGATTGCTCAAACATACACCACATACAGTCACTCCAAATACAACTTCGGGCAAATGGTAACATGGCTAAAAGCCCTGAAAAGTGGAACCATATCCAGATGTGCCACTCTGATTACTGAAATTAGAATATGAAGCCCTTTGTCAGTCTCCTGGTTTACATGTGCTTTATAAATCACATAAAAGCAGCTAACACCACACACACAGGGCCCTTACAGCTCCAAGAGAGTTCACCTGTAATTACCCTCCTGTGTGACCCTCATCAGGTGACTGTCCTCTTTATACAAATGCATTCACCCATTTATACAAGCGAAATCAAGGAAAACATGAGAAAACGCTACAAATGTTATGGTATCAAAAGAGAACACATAAGAGTTTATCTCATTCTCAGCATATGGACATGCCTCATGTGAAAGCACAGAATCTCCAGAATTCACTCACTGAGCTGCAGAGGCTGCACTAGCACTGATTCATGATTGGCTGCAGGTGCTGGGGTTTAGGTAGTGACCATTCACATCTGAAAGGATAATTTTGGCTTAATTTCAAACTGGTTTTATTTGTACCATCTGGCAAACTCTCTGAGGCTTTACGCAAGACTCTGTCTGCATTCTAATTGGTTTATCAGCTAATCGACCGAATGACAACATGAACAACTACTGAAACAACTTCACATCACACCAGGTTTGTCAAGTTGCTGTGTACACTTTCGTATCATGTTCTTGTATATTTATGGAGAATTGTTGTGTGGGAGCATGGGTGACGTAGACTTGTGGGCTGAGTATTGCACAGACTCTTACAGCTAACCGTTAAGAGGGTTTGAATAGGGCCCAGGAGAGATCACTAAAATACTCAAAACATGAATGGATGGCATCTAAAAGCTCTTCAGGCATGTTTTTGGTGACAGAATAGGGTTATAAATGGTAGAAAGCTAAAAAAAGATTTTACATAATACCCCCTCTTTAAGTCTATAGTTTTCTCAGTAGTACAGTTAAACCAGCATTTGGCACGAGCGCCTGTTCAGAATCTAGAGGAAGTGTACAGAAGGCCTCCCTGCTGTGTGTCTGCTGTTCGACTTATTTTAATGAATGAATCCTCCTGTCTTCATCTCACCTCCCCCACAGGTTTGTTCCTTCCAGCTTCTCTTCCTTTCTTCCTCTCTCTCTCCTACCCACTACATTTTCTCTCTCTCCCTCTCCATCCCTCTCTCCTGCCCACTCTCAATCTTTCTCTCACCCTCCCTTTCTCTCCCTACTTCTCTCCTGCCCGCCCTTTATCTTTCTCTCTTCCTCTCCATCCCACACTTTTTCTCTCCCTCCATCTTCCCCTCCCCCTGGATTATTTCTTCCAACTTCCTTTCCTCTCTGCCTTCCTTCATCCCTCTTTTACTTCCTCCTCTCTTCTTTCTTTCCTGTCCTCCTCCCCCTCTCCTCCTCCTCTCTTCTTTATGAATGAGGCAGATTGTATCAGTTTGTTGCTAGGCAGATCTGAGGAGCCATGAGCTAGTGTCTGCTGCCACCCAGTGTCCGTAAGGAGTACTGCAGGCCTACTAGTACTTCTCTGTATATTAGTATTTTTTGCAGTAGATCCTAATCATTTTAAGAGATTTTGCCATGTGCAATCGACAGATCTGTAATGGCACCTGTTTGAACTCGTTATCAGTATAAAAGACACCTATCCACAACCTCAAACAGTCAGACTCCAAACTCCACTATGGCCAAGACCAAAGAGCTGCAAAGGACACGGCCAAGACCAAAGAGCTGTCAAAGGACACCACAAACTAAATTGTAGACCTGAATCTGCAATAGGTAAGCAGCTTGGTGTGAAGAAATGTGGAAGCAATTATTAGAAAATGGAAGACATACAAGACCACTGATAATCTCCTTCGATCTGGGGCTCCACGCAAGATCTCACCCCATGGGGTCAAAATGATCACAAGAACGGTGAGCAAAAATCCCAGAACAACACAGGGGAACCTAGTGAATGACCTGCAGAGAGCTGGGACCAAAGTAACAAAGGCTACCATCAGTAACACACTACGCCGCCAGGGACTCAAATCCTGCAGTGCCAGACGTGTCCCCTGCTTAAGCCAGTACATGTCCATGTCTTTGGAGGGAGTTGAAAGTCTATGTTGCCCAGTGACAGCCCCAAAACATCACTGCTCTAGAGGAGATCTGCCTGGAGGAATGGGCCAAACTACCAACAACAGTGTGTGAAAACCTTGTGGAGACTTACAGAAAACGTTTCACCTCTGTCATTGCCAACAAAGGGTATATAACAAAGTACTGAGATGAACTTTTGTTATTGACCAAATACTTATTTTCCCCATAATTTGCATCAATTTAAGTGGGAGAACTTGCACCACTGGTGGCTGACTATATATATATATATATAACAAGTCTCTCACACATTACAGTCACAAGCTCCTGAAAATGTGCTGTTTAAATCCATTTTGTATTTTTTCTTGAGTTTTCAGACTATCCTAAAACTTTTTTGACAATGTTTGCTAATGTGTGCATTGTGTCACCATGGTAATGTCACTGCAAAGTATCAATAAAGGCCCACAAAGTAACATTAGAGTTTTTATTAAAAACTAAAAACAAATTTTTGATTTATATTGTAATTTCCATTTTGAAATCGTTTTAATAACTCACGTGTACAAAAAAAATATATATTTTTTTGTATATGTATATATCACCAGCACACACACTCATACAGCAATGTATACAGATACAATTGTAGGCAATGGGGAAGTGTCTGGCCCAAGGACTAATGGCATAATGCTCTGAATGAAGAAGGGATTGCACCACCAACCAACAATAGTAGTAGCAGTTTTCAGCTTTCAAGTACACTCTATAATAAAAACGTATGCTCCCAGGAGCACATTTGAATAGGCTGCGTTCACATTTTAGAATTTGATGATGGTATAATTTCAGATGGAGGGCAGAGGTCTATATAACTCTATGAGAGATTCACTGCTTTTGAAAGAAATCTATGATCGTACGTATGTACGTATGATCCATAAATGTTGAACCTTATCATTATTTGTTTGGAATTGGCTCCACAAACTTGTCATATTAATCTTATGGCTTAAAGAACTTTTAACTTTGGGGTTGAATAATGGCTCCACTTTCTGAAGCTACTAGAAAAAAATTATTTGACTTTTGTTTATTAATACTGACAGAGAAGACGTTGACCTTTGTGCCAGTTTTTGTTTCATGTGGACAGGCCCAGTAATTACAGAGATATTAACCACAGGACAGATAAAAAATCTGCAGTCTGACAGTTAAACACCAAATTCCACAATAGAATTCTGACCTGTCTCCAGCTCAAGTTAAACTTATTGGCTCTGATAAAATGTTTAAAAAAATCTAAATATCCTTTGTGTACCATGTGTTGTAGTGATAGCAGTAGTACCTGGCTGTTCTGTAGTGATGAGCCTTGGGGGAGTTGTAGTTCTTCTGGGGTCCACTGTAGTCCTTTGTGGATGGGTGCTCACGGGCTGTAGGGTGGTGGTACGTGATTGGTCCGTTGTGGTGCCCCCTACTGGTGGACTCTGTGTGGTCCGAAGCATCTCGGCCGAAGTGACCGCTGTGCTGTCTCTGGTCGGGACACTAGCCTGAGGGGTGGAGCTTATGGACATGGAGCTCCGGGTTAGTGTGGACAGTTTGGGGAACATTGGAGTGGGAGAATGGACAGAAATAGACACTTGAATTGGAGACAGAAGAGGTGTGGACACTATGGTTGGAGATGAAACAGGAAGGAGCAGTGCAGTTGTGGGAACTGGCTTGGACTCTTCTGATGTGGACAGTTGGTTGTGGTCAGTAGTACTCGGATACCCTGTTGTAGTACCAGAGTGCTTTGGTGATGTGGTTGGGATGGGAGGGAGGGGTTGTTTTGTTGCTGGTTGAATCTCTGACGACACCGCTCGATAGTCTTCAGACTCTTGAGCCTGAGAGGAGGGAGACACTGTGGGACGAAAGACACTGGTGATGGCATAGACGACAACAGCTCCGTCAGTAACAAAACGGTGCCCCTCTGCTCCCAGCAACTTGTTTTTAATAGTAAAATGCCTGAGAGAGATGGATTAAGTATAGGAGATAGACTCCGTGGCCTGGGCAATATGAAGTGGACTATGTGAGTTAGGGTAAAAAAACAAACAAACCAAAAGGAACAATGCGACAAAACTAAGATTCTGGAGTAGAAAGGACTAGAGAAAGGACTAGTACAGGACTCACTTATCAGTAATCTGCAGATAAAACTTATATTTAACACAACCTGTGTTAAAGTGTTTTTAAGAGCTGTGACATGTGAAGTGCGGTATGCGAAGTGGACTCCGTGAAGTGGAGTCCGTGAGGTGCACTACGTGAAGTGGACTGTGTGAGGTGGACTATGGGAGGTCCAGTGAGCTGCAGTGAGGTGTACTGACCGTGGGCAGTGGAGTGCACTCTGCTCACAGGGGGAGACATGAGGCTGCGGTTGAGTGATCCTGAAGTCCACTCTCCTGGTCACAAACACAAACTGCTCTGTGTTAACTTCTACACTACTACAGCACCAAGATGAGAATACAGAGGACATCTCACCGACTGCGACAGGGGGGCGGGCAGCGGACAGGTTCCTCACTGCAACAGAAAGACCAGGGACAGGAGGTAAGGTAACAGGATTACCGGTAGGTAAATGTTAGGGATGCACCAATACTGATACTGGTATCGAATATCGGTACTGAAAAATTAGCTGGATCAGATATTGTTTAGTTGGGCCTCAAATTGAATGTAATGAGACTATTTATAGATTGATTTTGGCCTAGAATCTCTCATAATGTTTAATGTTTTCGTCTTTTATTCATACAAAGCTGATCAGTAGTTGTCTGAAGGATAAATAACAGTTCCATAACACAATTGTTTATTGTGTAATAAATAAATAATTGTTTTAAGGAAATAAGTCCCATTTTCCATCCCTACATTTCCCCAAGTCTTTGGCCAGAGAGCCAATTCTGCTGCATGACACAGAATTCCAGACACTGGTTATAAGACTGCACAGATTAAAAGTTCATAAGCCCCATCACAATCACCAGAGCATACTGTACAACTGCACCACTGGGTAGAAAGTAATAAAATGTCATAGATATTAACAATGATCTACCATCCACTTTTCATCAAGATTACATTAAAAGATCTCGGAAAATTTAGCTAAAATAGGTCAAATATACAGGGCTGCAATAGGTTTGTCTCACTAACGAGGCAGAGGACTAAACTACTGGACCCACTGGAGAACAGCAGAGCACCCTCCTATAATGAGTCTTTCATCAGTCACCTGCCCTACACTTGCACTGTTCAGTGATCACAATCAGAGCACAATGCACAGCCAAATGCCATGTTTACACAGCAGCACAACCTGATCCACCGCTCACAACCAGAATCAGCCCAAACAGAGTCAAAACAAACTTAAACTCACTTAGACACAGAATTCTCCCTAAAAAAATGGTTCCTCAGACGCACTTTGACCTGAAGTCGAAGTAGCCATAACCAGCACTGTTGTTATTCAGTCATTATAGTACGAGTAAAATGCCGTCAGTGTAGAGTGGGTGGTTAGGTGGGACGTCTGCTAGACATTTATGAAGCCCAGTCACTTGATTTGAGTGCGCTCCTGCCTGAGCCCCAAGGACGTATGTCAGGGCTGTAATGTAAAATAACAGGCAGAAGCCTCAAAACTTCAGACTGTCTCGTAGAACTCCATTCTGTGCACTCTGATCCAGGGCATTCAAAGAGCAAACAGATTAATCAAATAAAGTAATATTACATTTACATTTAACAAAATAAATATATGTATATGCAGATACATTCAGTGTGAAACAAAATATGACATATATAGCCTCAAAATAATGAGTTAATTCATTTTTATCTTGGTCAGGTTTGGGGGTGTGGTGCACTTGAACAGCCGCCTCTGCAGCAGAGAGCTCACCTGTATGTGGCCCCTCCACTATGGTCTGGTTGAACAGGGGGGTTATGGAGTCCAGGGCCCACAGTTCTGGGGGCTCTCTGCCTGAAATCACACAACACAACATGCTTTAGAATAGTAACATCCAGCAGAACAGTAGTTCCCAACCTGGTGGACCAGAGCTTTGACTGGTCACAGGATCAGGTCATCAAAACCTTCATGTTGTTTTTTATTTGTCAGAAATAAATGCTGGTTGGAAGAATTTATATTAGGCAATCCATTTCTGGGGTGCATCTGTCGGAGCAGAGTACCAGCAGGGGGCAGTCTGCACTGGACCATCCTTCAATGTCTCACACCCATGAGGAGCAATGGGCAGATGGAGGACTTTGCCAGATCCTGAACTAAGGATTTGTACTAGTCAAACAAGTCAACACTACAGACATCCTAAGTAAATACGTTTAGTTCAAACTATTCAAATGAAGATGTTTTTGTGCATGCTGGTCATTTTGTCCTAAACATATTTATCATATTCTGACTGTTACCGCCCCCATAGCCTGATGCTATGACCTGTACTCCACTCACCCAGCTGTCCAGCCATGACGCAGATGTAGATGCACTCGGAGTTGTTCCTCTGTGAAACTACAATCACATTGTGGTCAGAACCTGAATATAAAATATAACAAAGTGTCCAGTGTGCAGTGTGCGTGCTGACCGGACAGGATGGAGGAGGACTTGAAGAGCTCGTGGAGGTAGCTGCTGGAGTTTCCCATCACGTCCAACAGAATGGCTGTAAAGTCTGCAGCAGAGGAACAGGTTCAAGAGCACAGACATGAGATCATATTATAGACATAGAATATTACAGAATTATTCACTTTTGCCTCAAGAAGCTTAAGAGTCTGTTACTTTAGTTACTTTGTGTTAACTTTAGAGAGGCAAAACACAATCCATATTTTGAACAGAGTCTTATAAGCTCAGATTTGTCAAATCAGAATATGTCAAAACAGCAATAGTTTTCTCATTGATAATATAAATAATTGTATCCATTTGAAAATAAAGTAACTTACACTCCACTTAAACTTTTCACACTATTTCTAAGTAGAATGCACAAGGTACAAGAGGAATAACTTTGGACCACTGCAAACCATTTTAAAGGGCCCATATTACTGTATTTGTTCTGTTATAATGTTGTTTCCTTCCACAGCTCCAGGTATTTGAGAAGATAACAACATTTTAACATGGCTTAAAACTCACGAGTCAATTTTGAGTTAAATTAACTAGTTCTGTGCCATTTGTGTGAATATTAGAACTTTTGAAAGAAAAGCACATACTACTTCTACCACAGGCTGAAAATGCTAGGTGGATAGAGTGCCTTGCTCATGGACACAAAGCAGGAGGAACTCGTACCAGCAGCTGTGGAGTTAGTCTATAGGTGTTACAGTGTAAAATGTGAGCGTACCAGTGAGGTCGTTGGTCTCGTTGGTGACACAGTAACAGAAGCGTCTCCTGAACAAGCCGCTCTCAATGGTTTTGATGCTGGAAACTTAAGAACACACACACAATTAAAGTGCATATGTTCAACTACTCATTTTACTAAAACACAAAAAATTGTTGTATTTAAGATTTAGCTATTTTCTTTCCCAATTTGGCATATTTTAGGTTTAAAAATGTACTTCCTGATTGGAAATGATGACATCACACTGGGGAATTTCATAACCTAGCAGCCATATTGTACACTGGGCCAAAACTTGCTTGACAGTTAAAAATATAAGAAAACACCTTTATTTTGTCATGTTTAAAGTATCAGAAAAAATGTCTGCATGCAGAATTCTCCCAGTGTGATGTCAACATTATGTTTTAGAACTCTCTACTTCCTGTAATTTTCAGCATATTTTTCAACTTTTCTTCACAGATTGCTTCTTGATAGATGCAAAACTAACATTCATACTTACAGCAAGTATTCTCCCACTAAATTAAGTCAAAATTAGAGAATCGTAAAAACCTGCAATAACTGTACAAGTCATTTGAATTGGTTAAAATGATTATATAATATATATTATATCACTTATACATTTTGCCCACATTTGAACTTATGTATATTATGTATAATATATATTATGTAGAAATGAATATGAAGTGTCCTTCCCTATACAGTTCCAAATCCATACCACTAGAGGGGGCCCTGACTCTGCAGTGTGGATGTGTAGTAGTGGGGACCAAACGTTTTTCTTGAAGAGCTACATATTGAAAAAGGCAGAATTCACTCAAGGTTTCCATTAAACACTAATTTCTCATTTTCAAACAATTAAAGATTATATTTAAAGAAGGTATATTACGCTTTCCTGATTATAGGCGCCATTTTGAGGACTTTAGACCATGGAAAAGCTACATTTTGTTTTGAATCGTTAATTACTACAGCAACTATGCCAGTTTAGTTATACTTATTACACCTATACTTTATACTTATGTTTGTGTCGGCAATTTACAGAATAAAGTCAATAGTCTTACTGTTGTAGACGAGTAGTGTGAGCTTGTGCAGGGCCATGGAGCTGTATGAAGTGACACTGAGCAAAGAGAAGAGCTGAGACGAGCCTGTAGAAACACAAACAGGTTAAGGACGATAGCTGATATGCTAAAATGTGCAAAGATGGGCCTCATATATCAGCCAGCCAATGTATCGGTCTATCATGAGTCATTTCTTTATTTTTGTGCAGTACAGGAGCAGCTGACTAAGTAATGGTCAAAATTCAGTCTTAAGAAATCACTTTTCTATGGATTTGTTGTTATGGACTTTACCAAGACTAAACAGAACCATGAAATGACTAAACCCAGACTAAACTTGGTCTAAGCAAGGACTAAACCAAATGTACAGCAGGACTAAACCAGGACCATGCCATGACTAAACCCAAACTAAACCAGATCTAAACCACAACTAAACCAGTACTTAACCTGGACTAAATGACAAACCAACAAGTGATTCAGTCTTAAAGAGCCCATATTATGCTATTCCGAACTATGTTATAATGTTGTTTCCTCACCACAAACATACCCAAGTTGTGTTTTTATGCTATTCCGAACTATGTTATAATGTTGTTTCCTCACCACAAACATACCCAGAGTTGTGTTGTGCTGTGAATTGTTTCATTCACACATGTTTAACATACAAATTCTGCATATTTAGGCTGAGTTCTCAAACAGAAAACACTCTATTCCACCTTGTGATGTCATTTGGTAATACAGGAAGTACTCTACTGTGTTTTTAAACTTCATACACCTTCACTAGAACCATTTGGATAATTTCAGCCCTGGAATTACCCATCTCTACTAAAGTCTGTGTAATCCCTCAGTCGTCCAGGTCTGATCCAAGTATAATAATATAGGACCTTTAAAAAAATCACGTTTCTATGGATTTATTGTTATGAATTTAACCAGGACTAAATTAGTATTTAACCCGGACTAACTGGATCAGCAGTCAGGCTTAAGGAATCCTTTAGCTATTGATTTATAGTACTCCAATTATGAGTGAAGCTGGAAATAGATGATATAAATGGTCCAAATGAAAACGAGCAGCAGAAGATGACAGATACATAAGGGACCAGAGGGGAGTGAAGAACGCCGCACCTGATTGGCTGGAGTTTATCAGAGTATTCACCAGTGGAGTCAGGTCAATGGCTGCAGGGTCCAAGTGCTCCGCCGGGAATTCTGGGAAATAGAGTGCCACAGTTAGCCCTTAATCTGCCACACATTCTACATCATGGGTCCCTGCAGGGGAGGTTGGGACTAGACCAGGACTAACCCAGGACTGAACCAGGACTGAATCAGAACTGAACCAGGACTAAAGCTGTAATCTGGCTCACATTCTACATGATGGGTCCCTGAAGTGAAGGCCGGGACTAGACCAGGACTAACGTAAAACTGAACTAGGACTAAACTTTTAATCTGCCTCACATTCTACTTAAGGGGTCTCTGTCACAGTAGCAGCAGGGGTCTTTAAATGACACGTGGAAGGATGAGAAATGATTTAAACATCCAGACTTACATTTTTTTTTTTTAAATAAGGATTAGACTGCCTTTGAGAGTATTACTAAAATGGCATCTACAGGGGTTATACCAAAACCAGAACTAAACAATTTTATGGATATTAAATTATGACAAAACCAGGATTTACTGTTCTGCACAGACTGTATATATAAATGGACATAGCTAACCTGCTAGCCACCACATTACAAATAGGAAGTGAGCGCTTCCGGTTCCATCGACTCTGGCTTCAACTATCTTTACACTGAAAAACCATTGTCCCTCTTTCCATAACTGCTGCTGTCAGGCTCGTCATTTTGCTCTTAAAATGTTCATATTAACCCGCTCTACATGATCCTGGTGTTTTTATTTCTCTATTGTGTACGTAAATAAAGATATGAACATTAATACAGAAAAATGAGATGCCCTCTTTCCCCAAGGTCGCTCCTGCTAGTGTTAGCAACAGGTTTGATTGACAGTGTTGCTAAGCGCCCGCCCCCTGATACTCGAGGCTGGAATTCCAAATATGCAACTCTGCTCCAAATTCAGGACTATAACTGTCTCGACGAGATTCATTTGGCAGGAGCCGAACGCTATGGGTGATGTCACACTCCCTTAGTCCACTTCTTTATACAGTCTGTGGTTTTGCATGATCACATCACCAGCAATGGAGCCTCGACTAAATTTGGACTAAACCTTCAGTATGCCTTAAGCAGAACTACTAAACAAGATCCAAACGGACTTAACGCAAAATATTCCAGGACTAAACCAGGGATAAACTAGGACTGAACCAGGACCATACCTGGACTAAACCAGATATACCAGGACTAAATCAGGAATAAACCAAAACAAGACCACATCAGATCAGGTCTAAACCTGGACTAACCCTGGACTATCTCCTTCACTTGCCTTACATTCTAACCATGATGAAGGCTTTATGATCATTTCAAGCAATGGGTCCCAGAAGAGGAAGCTGAGGCTGCACACCACCATATTAGGTCAATATGCTGCTCCTGATCAATAAGTGAAAGATCTATGTTAGCTTTATGAAGACACAATGTCCCAGTGGGCGACTTTAACTCAGGGTCAAACGCTTAGACAGGACGTGCTTAAGGCTCTGCAGTATGATTTAAACCTGCTCACCGCTACAGGACTGAAGAGCCAGGAACTAGGACTGAACCAGGACTGGACCAGGATTAAACCAGGATTAAACCAGGACTGAACCAGGACTGAACCAGGACAGAACCAGGACAGAACTAGAACCAAACCAGGACTGAACCAGGACTGAACCAGGTTTGAAGAAGGACTAAACCAGGACTAAACCAGAACTAAATCAAGTCTAAAAGCAGGACTGAACCAGGATAAAGAAGGACTGAACCAGGACTGAACCAGGACTGAACCAGGACTGAACCAGGACTGAACCAGAACTGAACCAGAACTGAACCAGAACTGAACCAGGACTGAACCAGGACTGAACCAGGACTGAACCAGGACTGAAGAAAAACTAAACTAGGACTGAACAGGACTAAAGCAGGACTACACCAGGAGTAAAGCGGGACTACCTCAGGACTAAAGCAGGACCAGATCAGGGATAAAATAGGACTGAACCTAAGCCCAGAGTAAAGATGTTGGTTTCAACAGGACTAATGCAGCACAACAGGGAGCAACCATGTTAACCCAGGACTAAGACTGGGCTATTACGGAACTAAGAAAAGACTAAAGCAGTTCTTAACCAGGACTAAACCAGGGGTAAATAAACAGGTGTATACTAGGGCCATAAACCAAGAACTGATACCAATGCAAGACTAAAGCAGGGCTAAACCAGGCCTAAAACAGAACTCAATCATGCAAGAGTATACATGTATATGTGTAAAACCATGGTTATATCATAACTAAACTAACCCACCAAAAGAACTTAACCTGGGATACATTTATGTAAAGTTCTTATATCTTAAAGGAACCGTATGTAGCCAGTTTTAAAAAGGTACTACAGTCACAACTGAACTTGGGTTGCCAGAGCGTTAACCTGCAGATAGAGAATACACACAAGATTTTCTCATTCTCAATATATGGACAGGCCTCATGTGAAAGCTCAGAACCTCCAGAATTCACTCACTGAGCTGCAGAGGCTGCACTAGCACTGATTCATGATTGGCTGCAGGTGCTGGGGTTTAGGTAGTGACCATTCAGATCAGAGAGAGGCATTTTAGGTTTAAACCAACTGGATTTCGGACATAGACCGTATATATTAATGAACATAGCTACCCCGCTAGCCATCGCGTTCCAAACAGGAAGTGAGCCTGGGCATGATTCGGCTCCATCAACTTTGGTACCACAACACTTTCTATTGAAAAAACGTCGCCTCTCACTCTGTAACTGCTTCTGTCAAGCTCATCATTTTGGTCTTAAATGTTCGTATTAACCCGTCCTGCTAGCGGTAGCAACATGTTTGATTGACAGCCTTGCAAAGCGTCCGCCCCCTGCCAAACTTACACTGTGGCGAGAAGGGCCATTACCTTCAACACCCTTGCTCTTGATTGGCTCTTTGGTTCCTCTGATACTCACACTCAAATTCCCAAATATGGGTCTCAGCTCCAGATTAGCCGCTATAACTGCTTGCTTTGATTTGCTTCATTTGTCTGGAACCAAAAGCTATGGTTGACGTCATACTCCCTCAGTCCATTTTTTTATACAGTCTATGATTTCAGCATTGGGAGACTCATGTGAGACTCATTTTGCTTTCTGATTGGATAATCCTCTTGAGAACCATAACACCAAATTATAATGAATGGGACACCAATGTTTTTGTAATTAAGAATAAATCAGCATTACAGTTGTTATCAGTAAAAGCGATTTTTGATTTGAACATGTTTACCTCGTATCTGGGGACACAGCTAAGTCAAGTTTATGAAATTTAAAATGTGAATCTTAAATACATTTCCTTTAAATGTTGAATGAACTTCTAAGACCAGGTTATCTGCAGTGGCTCATGAGAGTTACCTGTTGAGTCCTGATCTTCATGTGGTGTCTGCTCCTCACTCCTCGCTCCTGCGCGTCACAAAACAGCATTAAAACATCATAAGTACAGGACTTCAAATAGATCAGGGGTCATCAACAGAATGGACTTAACCTGCGACTGTGAATGGACTTAACCTGCGCCTGTGAGGTAGGGACAGACAGCTGTGCATGTAGTAACAAAGCTGCATTTGTTCTTAGTGCACTACATAGCACAGTTAGCTCTGTTATTGTGCTAGTACAGTGCTTTAAGCATCAACACACTCCCCGGTAGAGCGCCCGGTAACCTCACTGTTAGCTCACTGCTTCCTGTCCAGTGCAGTCACGCTAAAATGAATAAATATTTCAAATAAGGCTGAGCACATTGACGCGTTTTATCGCGTTAACTCATAAAAAAAATAAAAATAAAAAATAAAAAAAATAAAAATAAATAAATTGCGATTAATTATTTTGTCGCGCATTAACACAGGTCACGTGTATCAGTCAAAAACACAGGATCAAAGAGCCCTGCTGTACAGACAGCGCGACAAAGACGAGTCCAAGCTTCGTCTGAGCTTTTAAACTCTACAAAAAGAGTCAGTGATCACGGAGAAACGGCAAAGCCCGCAACCCGCTAAATACATGATTCAATATGAATTGGCGATCTTTTAGTTCGGAGTTTACCGCACGTGTCAATCACCTTTACTTTGAAAACTACAGAGATACTAAAATCCCAAAATTAAAATTAGTAACCAATGAGCTGCTTTGAACTAGGACTGTACTAGTACTGAACCAGGAGTAAATGGACACTGAACAGGAGGACTGACCTTTATCAGACCTGAATCAAGACCAAAGCAAGACTAAGGCAGGACTCTGGCAGCCTTCTATTAGGCTCATAGTGAACAGAAAGAAGCAGCAGACCACACAGGACAACCACAGGGAAAAAAAATCACAGGACAACCACAGGAAAAAAAAAATCACAGGACAACCACAGGAAAAAAAAAATCACAGGACAACCACAGGAAAAAAAAAATCACAGGACAACCACAGGAAAAAAAAAATCACAGGACAACCACAGGAAAAAAAAAATCACAGGACAACCACAGGAAAAAATAGGTGCAGCTTCAGAACATTCCAATCCTATAATTGAATGGAGACGTTAGACAATAATACAATAGACAAATACTGAGCCTTTTTATATTATTTTGAATTTTTGGAAATTTCCAAATAACTTAGTTCCGAGAGATACATAGAAAAATCGTTCTCCAAATCAAACCAGCACAACACTGGGTGAATACTACAGTATATTTAAGCCTAAAAGGTAAAATAAAGAGCTTTTTGGGAGCAAAAAATCCCTTATTATATTGTTTTTTGACTTTTATGCACAACATGCGATTAATCGCAATTCAGTCATGTGATTAATCACGATTAAATATTTGAATCTCTGTCCAGCTCTAATTTAAAGATCAGGCAGTGAACAGGGAGCTGCAGGTGGATGTCACTGACAACATGTTAAACACTAGGCCTATACAAATAAAATGAATGTTTTTGGAAAATGTGTTTGGAAAGAGGGACGATTGTGTTTCAGTACTAGCGCTAATGCTAATTTTGAGGCATAACAAATATTAAAACAACACTACAAACTGAAGTATTCTATATATAAAAATAATCTGACTAATAAAAGTGACTGTTAGCTTTGAGACACAGTGAGCTAGTTAATTCAACTTCAACACTTTATTAGGCCCCCAATTGCAAACAGGGCAATTGTTTCGTAGTTAGTGATAACAACCAATTCATACAAGCTCACATTTCATGACAATGGACAAGGACATAAGGTCGTTGAGCTGTGTGCCAATTATTTTGCCACACTTTTTAAGGATGCCATTAAGATGATTTTGATGTTTTAGGCTGAGCAGATTCAACCAGCAAAGAAAAGAAAGGGTAGCATGTACACAGAGCCTGTTAAACCAGATCTTGCAGATCTTGTTTTGTTTCATTCACACGTTTGAGCAATCCTTTATTATTACTGTTTACATCTCCAAAGCTCAAAATGATCTGTTCAACCTTGTGATGTCATGTAGTGATAGTTTTCAAGTTAACAGCTACCTTTTACCTTTGCGTTACAGGGCTGAAATCATCCAAATGATTCTAGTGAAAATATGGAGTTTAAAAACACAGTGGAGCACTTTCTGTATTACCACATGACATGAGAGTGTTTTTCTGTTTGAGAGAAGAACTTGTGTGTTAAACATGTGTGAATGAAACAAAACTCCAGATTTGTTTTTGATGAGGAAACAACATTACAACATAGATCATAAAACACAGTAATATAGGACCTTTAAAGTCTGGTTTCAGGTTGTCGCTGTGGTTTGTCTTGGCTTGACAGAGGAGTATTGTTTTTAGTTTTAGTAGAATTTTGTTATTGAATTGTGCCACATGAGAGTTATTGGACTGAAGCCCTCTGAAAAATCTGGCACCCTGGAAAACCCCTGACATAGATCCATGTATCTGATGGCAACCAAGTCCAGAGCTGAGCAAGGATCCTGGTTAGGTCAGGAATACCCAGTCAGACTCTTCTCCAGATCTGAAAGAGGTTTCTAGTGAGGAGTTTCTATATATCTACTCTGAATGATTCTGGTGAAGGGTACCTATCTGGACCCTTCTGATCCGAGCCATGGTCTTTGTCATGAGTTTGTTGTACCTGTATACTCTGGGTCGTCTCTCCGCTGTCTCCACACCCCCACAGTCCTCTGTCCTGCAACACATCAGGAGAACATCATAACAACCTCAGAACAACACCAGGGTAACACCAGGAGAACACCAGGGGAATGATAGGAGAACACAAGGGGAATGCCAGGGGGACACCAGGAGAATGCCAGGAGAACACCAGGGGAGTGCCAGGAGAATGCCAGAGGAGCACCAGGGGAGCACCAGGGGAACGTCAGGAGAACGTCAGGAAAACACCAGGGGAATGCCAGGATATCATGAGAATACCAGAGGAACACTAGGGGAAGACTAGGAGATTGCCGGGAGAACACCAGAGGAATGCCAGGAGAACACCAGAGGAACATCAGGAGAACAATGGGGAACACCAAGAGAACATCAAGGGGAACATCAGGAGGGGAACACCAAGAGAACATCAAGGGGACACAAGGGGACATCAGGAGAACATTAGGGGAACATCAGGGGAACATCAGGGGGATATCAGGAGAACATCAAAGAACATCAGGGGGACACCAGGGAACACCAGGAGAACATAAGAGGAGCATCAGGGAAGCACCAGCATAACACCAGGAGAACACATGGAGAACACAGAGAGAGCATATGAATGGAACAGTACCTGGAGAGTAGCAGAGCAGCAGCAGTAACACAGCTGACACAGACAGCAGCAGATACAGAGGAGCTGAGGCCTTTGAGGACATTCTGTAACGCACACAGAAAGTCAGGCCACCTCATTTGTCCTTTCTGTCCCCACTGTCCCTTCTGTCCCCATTGTTCCACCTGTCCCATCTGTATTTGACATCTGATGGAGCCATTCTGCCTAACAACAACAACACACAACTTCAAAGGACCTCCACCACCTTGTCCCCTCTCACACCCCTGTCCCTCCTGTCCCACATGTCCTCTCCTTTCGACCTGAAACAGACCGAGGGAGCCATTCGGTACAATAATCTATAACATGCACACTGCAACACCTCCCTCTCACCTGTCCTCACATTCACCCAATCCACACCTCTCACTCAACCCTCTGTAATCCTGTCCCCTGTCCACACTGTCCCCTCTGTCACTCTTGTCTCCTACGTCCCTCAATACAGTGTGACTGAGCCATTCACCTCCTAAACCTATAACATACACACTGCATCAGGACACCTCTGTCCCCACTGTCTCTTGTCCTTTCTTACCTTCATCTGTCCCTCCTGACCCCTCTGTCCCATCTGAACACACCTGTCCCTCTGTCAACTTTGTCCCACTAGTTCCTCCACACCGTCCAACCCGACCCTGTAGTCCCAGCCACAAGACCAAAAGTAATTTAAGTATTTTAAAGGTGCACTATGTAACTTTTCTTGTAGTGGCTAAGATCCTTCACCTGCTGTGCTTGTCTCCATAGAGATGTTATTGCTTTTCTGGGTATGTTTCACAGTATGGCTTTAAACTTATCTAGCTTACGTTTATGTGTTTTTACTGCTCAAACAAACATGCATTATTACTGCGAGGGTTGCCTTTCCACAGATCTGACCTATACTTGGTGGTAACCTGGTGGCGTTGATGCTTGTCTCCATGGAGATAGATGCGTTTATTGCAGTAATGTGGAGTATTTCAAGTGCATATGACAGGTTAGACTACTTGTTTCATTATATTTAAGATTTTACTTTAAAAAATTGCCTGGATGTGACATAAGTAGTGGTAATTTCATAACTGTTACCTAGCAATTGTAACATGGGCTAAAGCGTGTCTAAATTACACAATAGTAGTAGAATTAGAAAAACATATGCACTTTAAGGAGACAAACAGGCAGCGATTCCTCCAATATAAAAGTTCCGTAGTGCACCTTTAAATATAAACTAATATAAAAATAACAAATTACTACTCATCTCATTTTAAAATTCAAACCACAACATTTTGAATCTTTTCTGACCCAAACCTCCAGCTCCTACCTGACCTGCTGTAATCCAGTGGAGGTGTCCCCGCGCTCGGACGGCTTTAGTGCTCTAATCCTGTCGATCTGGTTGTCAGGGGCGATTGTTCGGTGCCAGCCCTGTGTCAATGTGTGCCAGGCGGGCCCTCAAGCTCAAAGCTGTGCCGGAGATCAGGTTACAGCTCCTCCTCCAGACATTGACCTCACCTAAGCTCTCATTCAGACCACCTCATTCAACAGTTTTAGCATCATTTTGAACTGTTGGTTTAGGGTTTTATAAATAGTAGACGTAAAAATATGCAAACTGTATCAGAATCTAAACTTTTTGTCCATGTAGTTGAGCAAAATGTGTCTTGCCCCAGTACAGATATATTGCATAAGCAGTTCTTGAGGTCAAAATAAGTCCACTGTGTACTGCCATCTAATTATAAAGCATTTTTTATTGTCTGAGAATGAGGAAGTGGGCGTTTGCATGCTAGTTGTTGTTACCTTTGCCATCACTGCAAAACACTGTGAAAGTTGTGAAAAGCGCTTCTAAAATCATTGTGGTGAGTAATTAGGATGCTCAGAATGCATAAGGTAAGTGAGGAATAACTTTGGACCACTGCAAACCGTTTAAAATGAACTTGTAAAAATCAGGTATAACGCCTTTTAATAAAGGGATATATAGATGAAAGAAGCCTTAAACCAAATGTGGCTCAGTGGGTAGAGGATTTAAAAGTTGGTAGTTCTATCTCAGCTCCTTGGGCAGGACACTTCATTCACCTTGTCTATGCATGACTGAAAGTGATTCAAGGTTTTAGTGATTTATAGTTTATATTATGATCCTTTGCTTAAAGAGGGGCTATTTTACTTCTATGGTGTATCAGCTACTAACACATAACATAGTCAGATCACCATGTTACCTTTTATTGTTTTGAAAATGCTATATTTGCTGAAAAACAACATATTTCACTTTAGTTTTTGACAGTCTGAGTCCCCCCTGCCTTTGCTCTCTGGTCTAAATCACTTCCCTTTCAGAGCGCTATCATAACACAATCAGCTAATGAAACTACTGCAGATCGCATCAGGTTTGTCAAGTTGTTGTGTACAGTTTTGTACTTATGGAGAATTATCGTGTGGGAGCATGGATGTAGTAGACTTGTACAGGATCAACCTGCTAACCGTAAGAACGATTCGAATAGGGCCCGGGAGCAATCGCTAAAATACTGATACATGCATGGATGACATCAAAAACCTGTTCAGGCATGTTTTTGATGAGGGAATAACGATATAAAATAGAAAGCTCCAAAAAGTTGAGTTTACATAATGTTGCACCATAACGCAGAGGCAAGTTCTTAGTTTGTGAATTTTGCTCACTGACAATGGCAATAAAACTTATTCTCATTCTGAAATTCAATTTGATCACACAAAGCATGAACTGTTTGCAGAGGGTCATATGACATTATCAAGCAAATAGGTCGAAAAGCCCACATGATACAATATATGACTTGAGAGCTGCATAATAATGTGTGGAATGTGTCAGCCAAATTTGGTACGTATTTGTAAAAGTGCAATATTCAAGGTATAGGTAGGTGGCGCTATCGTAATCACCCCTGAAGAATTATTGATATCACACCATTCAGAGGAACTAGCCAGCTCTGAGTGAATGTAACACACACCTGCTTATGCCCGAATAGTTCAATATCTGTAAAGTTTTCTTCAAGCCTGTTAAAATAAAATGTCACAAGTTGAGACAGATTGACAAAGGGAGAATTTATGTTAATTACAAAGTTACAAATAATTAAAAAAAAACCTAATTCATTTGACATTCTGTTGTGTGTTCTAATGAAGTTTGGCCTAATTAATTCCAATCTAACCTTTTGTGTATTTGTCGAGCCCTGACAGTGCCATTTAAACCCAACAATAAAACACTATGACCACGATGAACCGTTCAATGCTTTATTATTAACAGGTGCAATTGAAAAGATGTGAAATTAAAAAATCAAGTCATAAGAATACATTTGCATATTAAATCATGATGAACACAAGTGCGACCCAGCGTGAGGGGATGGTCAGTGATGGTGACATGTCCACAGCTCGGAAGGCCACTGGTTTAAAATTACCCACAAATCCCCCTGATCTCCTGTGTGTGGACGAGCTGCCATCTTCTGTGGTCTACAAATCAACTACAATTACAAGGCTAGTGTTATCAGTGAAAGTTACCATATGTTTAAAGGTCCCATATTATGCTTCATTCATTTTGAAGATGAAGTAACGTTTGCGCCACCTGCTTGTCTGCATGGAGGTGTTATTGGTGTGCTTGGAATGTTCCACAGTATGTCATTAAAGAGGGGGTATTTTACTTCTATGGGGTATTAACGGCTAACGCGAAACACATTTAATTGTTTTGAAAATGCTATATTCTCCGAAAACAACGTATTAACATGTTTAATAAGTTTCACTTTCATTTTTGATGCTCTGAGTCCTCCCTCCCTTTGCTCTCCACACTGAGTCACTCCCCCTTCAGAGCACGTTGTTGTGTATCATGCTTTTGTGTATTTATGGAGAATTGTGGTGTGGGAGCATAGATGACGTAGGATTGTGGGTTGAGCATCACAGAATCTTACAGCTAATCGTAAGGAGGGTTCAGATAGGGCCTGGGAGAGATCGCTAGATTATTCAAACATGCATGGACGACATCTAAAATCTTTTCTGACATGTTTTTGACGAGGGAACAACAGTATAACATGGTAGAAAGCTCCCTTCTTTAAACTTAAATCGTATCTATCTCCATTGAGACAAGTGGTTTAGGCATTTGCGTTAATAATGCATTTCAAGAGATCTCTGAGCATTAAAAATGCAATTATAATCGATTGAATGCAAGATATTTAAGTTTAATGGCTGTGGAACACTCCTGGCAAAACAATGGCATCTCCATGGGAACAAAGGTGAAGGAAAAGTTACATAGTGCACCTTTAGAAAATATTACAACCGCTGTTAACGAAGGAAGTTGGTTAGCTGAATGTGAAGACAGTTTCAGGCCTGGAATGATCAGAACAAGTCCAGACAGTGAATGAACTTTAAAAACACTGAGGAGCTCTTTTAGTATTACACCTGATGACATCACCCTGTGGGACTAGGTCATTTGAGCTCTGGAGAGGCCTACGTCGGACTTTAACAAAATACACCTCCAGCTATGTTTTTGATGAGGAAACATAACATGGTAAAAACTCCAAATTTATATTTTAGTCATGATCTTTGATTTGGGCTTTTTGGCAGACTTTTAGACACTTTAGCCTAATCCTAACTCCAAAAGTAACTCCAACCATGAATCCAACATGTAGAAAAAGCCGGTCTAATTTGTCCTTCATCCTGGAGTGGTCCAAGGTAGAAAGGACCACTCCAGGATGAAGATGCAGATGGACGCCCCATCCATCTGCATCCGGATTGTTTTTTTTATTCTGAGGTTACTGGTCTGAGAAGCTACGGTTTATACAGCTTTGATGAGTCCTGCCCTATGGGACGAATTATACCTGGTGAACTCAGACAGGGCAGTCTCTGGCTGTAACTCCTCCCTCAGGGCAGGGGTAATGGCTGCATAAATTGTAGCTTCTGAGCTTTTAAATGTAATAAGGGCCACTACTTGGACTACTACCTCATGTCATGACGTAGGCCACTAGAACAGATGTACAGAAGCTTTCAGCAGTGGTCGTCTGGACCTTGTTCTTGAAATCATAATGTTTCCAGAAGCCATTTTACATTTGATGGTATTGGATTGAGGCATTAGGATTTGTACTATTCTGTGTTAACTAAGTTCTGCCCTAGTGGGAGGAGTTTTAGTTTACGACATCACAACACAATTAAAACCAAAATGTTATAATGCATAATATAGGACCTTTCATTTCTCCTATAGTTTGTAAATGGACATTGGTCCCTGTTATTTTCTGAGCTGGAAGACAGTTCACTCCTCACATGCATCAACAGTGATTCACCTGCAAACCACCTCCTGTGTTCTGTAGTGTCACAATGCAATGCTAAAGGCTAATGCTAGATAGTACACTCCGGAGGGACGGTCTGCTGTGATTGGTCATTGGTCATTCATATACTTAAAGTGCATATGACAGGTTTTGACGATTCTCTCATTTTGATTTGATAGGTTGATTGGTGCAATAATACCTGTTGAAAATATAAATTATAGTTTTACACCAGTCAAAAAGTAGTTTGAGAAGAAAAGTTGAAAAATATGTTGAAAATTACAGGAAGTGGACAGTTCTGTTTTAGACACTGGGAGAATTCTGTCCAAAAGTTCAGCATAAATTACACTCAAGAAACACATTATTCTGATACTTAAAACATGACTTAAAAATAAAGGTGTTTTCTTATCATTTGTATTTGTCAAATAATAATTTCTGTGCATATTAGAGGAGTTCTGACCCAGTGTACTACATGGTTGCTAGGTAACAGTTTTGGAATTCCCTATTGTGATGCCATGATTTCCAACCAGGAAGTCAAATTTGAAACCTAAAAATGGCCAAATTGGGGAAAAAAAATTTACTTTTTTTTTCAAAATCTTAAATATAATGATGTTAACTGTGTTTTAGTAAAATGACTAGTCCAACCTGTCATAGGCACTTTTAGGAACCACGTTTAGGCTAGGAAACACATTGTGGTTAAAGTGTATATGACAGGTTTTCATGTTTTTCTAATTCTGACTTGTTTTGGTGGAATAATACCTGTGGTCAATATTTCTCATAGTTTTACACCAGTTAAGTGGCAGTTTGTGTAAAAAAGTTGAGAGCAAATGTACAAAAATACAGGAAGTAGCGCTGAGTTCTAAAATGGAATACCTCTATCTATGTCATCAACACCATCCAATCACATGCAAGGAAGAAATGTTTCTGGCAGTTTGAACCTTCATTTAACAAAATAAAGCCATCATCATGTATTTTTATTAGTCAAACCATAACTATTGTGCAGTTTAGTTTGGTCCTTCTTAACATTATGCTTGTTAGGTAACAGTTATGGAGTTACCTTTGTGTATGTCATAACTGCTGCCCGTGTCCAACCAGGGAGTAAAACTATAAACTTTACCAAAATAAAAAAAAATATTTAATCAAATCTTAAATATAAGGATGTTAACTATATTTTAGTGAAATGAGTAGTCCAACCTGTCATATGCACTTTAAGGTTTAGGTTAGTTAACGTGCTAACAGTTTAAAACAAACATGTCACCTACTACACCATAAAATAAAACGTAGACCTGTCCATAACAACATAATTTTACACATTTCCACGGAAACCAGAGCTCCGCCATCGCTTCCGTCCCTCTGGAGCTAACCACCTAGCACTAGCACGCTAAAAACATGATCCAACACAACTGAAGCATGGAAGAACAAAAGGCTGGTACAGTCTTTTTTAAAAACATAGTAACTCCTGTCTTTAAGAATACACAACAGGTAAAGAGAGACATCTGAGTGTAGTCTATCGCTGCAGGGACACAGCCATATAGGCCTGCAGTACCATATGTCTGGTTATACTTAGAGATAAGGGAGAATATAAGGGTTAAATAGCGCCGAGGATTATTGGAGTTGGTAGGTTCCTCTGCTCAGGCCTCAACACGAGCTGCTGAGATGAGAGCTTAGTTCAACCTCTTCACACCAATTCAATGCACATTCTTATTACAGAGCACTGGCACCAAGGGAGAGATAAGTTTTAATCTTATTTAGTAGGCAATGACATTCTGGAGTATACCCCGTATTATCTGCTAACACATACGAGATATTTAGACCACCATGTTACTGTGCTAAGTCACTCCCCATTTGCAATTCCCATTGCAAATGAATGAAATCACCATTCTGTTTTATGGTTCTGGTTAATGATGACCAGGAACAGGTACCTCAAAATAGGACTGGAATTATAAACCAAGTAGGCTACATTATTAGACTTTCATGCCTTTTATATTTATCATTTTCTCATGACTGTATAAATCATTCATAATACAAGTTAAGATTCATTAACTTGACTAGCACCAGCGAGACACGGTTTGCCAGTATCTTGTATCTTGAAATAGAAAAAAAAACAGATTGAATTTTGGACAAATTTGAATAACAATCCAGAAATGAATGCTGTGAAGTCATGATAAACAAGTATCACATAGAATATACGGCATTCATATTGTAAACGCCCATGTTGCAGTTGTATCTCTCACCTGGTGCTCTCCTCCTCAGACCTGTCTCCACCATAGACTGTATAAAGAAGTGGACTAAGGGAGTGTGACTTCACCCATAGCTTTCGGCTCCAGTCAAATGAAGCTCATCAAGTCCAGCGGTTATAGGGGAGAATTTGGAGCCGCGTTCCATATTTGGAATTCTGACCATGAGAATCTAGCAACCAAATAGGGGAGAATTTGGAGCCGCGTTCCATATTTGGAATTCTGACCATGAGTATCATAGCAACCAAAGAGCCAATCCGGAGCAAGGCTGTTGAAGGTAACGCGCCTTCCCGCCCGCACCACTGGTTTAGCAGGGAGCGGGTGCTTAGCAACGCTGTCAATCAAACCTGTTGCTAACACTAATGGGAGTAACCTTGAGGAAATAAGGCACCTGATTTGTCTGTTCATATCTTTTACGGACACAATAGTGAATAAAAACAATGGGATCACGTACAGCGGGTTAATACGAACATTTTAAGACCAAAATGGAGAGTCTGACAGCAGCAGTTACAGAGAGAGGGGCAACAGTTTTTCAATAGAAAGTGAACTGGAGCTAAAGTCAGTGGCAGTAAAGGGCCAAGATGGCAGCGCACAGCAGCCCGAAGCTTCCTATTTGAAAAATGGTGGCTAGCACATTAGCGATGTCCATTCAAATATACAGTCTATGGTGTCATCTCAGCAGCTCTGGCTCAGGCTCTGGTGTGGGCATGCTTACATATCATAAGATCATAATAAGGTTAAGACGTTTGTAAAGATTCTAAACTAAAGCTGCGGCAGAGAAGCGCTGTTGTGCGCTGACCGGAGATGTGCGTGAGTCCAGTCTATACAAACCTACTCTCTACAGTACAGAACGAGCTTATCGCAGTATTCATCTTAAAAATATTTGAAGCCAACTGCGTGAAATTAAAAGGTTTATCCCTGATTTTTGTGGCCCAGAAAAAGATTTAGGCTTTGAAATCCAGCTGCAGCTCAAGACTGTGAAATTACATAGTGCAAGACGTAGGTCAGGCCGACACACCCACACTTGGATCTCAGACTAAAATGGCTGTGCATTTGTCTCAGTGGTGAGGGCTGAAGTTTATCATATTAAAAAGCATTAAAGCTGCACTATGGAACTTTTCATGTGGAGGGTTCATTATTTCGTGAAAATCTTACTGCTTTGTCCGGAATGTTCTACAGTGGTATTAAAGTGATAGCAAAGAAATATTGTATAAGCAGCTCTTAGGGTCAAAATAAGTCTGCTGTGTACTGTCTGCATCTAATTATAAAGCGTTTTGTTGTGTGAGAATCAGGAAGTGGACTGTTAGCATGCTAGTTGTTGTGGGGTCAGCTCTATGTTCCCACATTTGTTGGGTTGTAGGGTTATGGTTAAGGTCAGGGTCTGGTTTTGAAATTATAGTTAAAAGATCTATACCCAATTTTTCATATATATTTGAGTAAAATGTGTCTTGCTCCAATACAGATATATTGTATAAGCAGCTCTTGAGGTTGCGAGTTGTATGCACCTAATTATAAAGCATTTTATTGTCAGATAATCAGGAAGTGTGCTGTTATCATGCTAATTGTTGTTAGCATTAACCTTGGCTGCAAGACTCATTATGGCCTCTGAAAGTTGTAAAAAGCTCTTATAAACTCGCGGTGAACAGTAAGTATGCTAGAAATGTGTTAGGAAAGTGAAGAATAACTTTGTAAACCATTTAAAAAGATTTTTTTTTTTATTCTGTGGAACAGTTTTCCAGCCCTCCACTTAAAAAGTTACACAGTGCCCCATTTAACAGTCTTATATGACTGAAAATATTAGATTTGCAAATGAAGTGTTCATTAGTAAAAACAGATGTATCCATTTTAAGAAATTGTTTCATTTTCTTTTTCATTTTTTTGTTACTCAGGGAGAAATGGAATCTCACTTTTACTGTACTAAAATAGATAAACAAATGGCAGATTGCAAACCTTTGATGATTAGGAAATGACAATCTGTTTTTTTTGCAAATGAACTCTTCAAATGCAAATAGCAACGCCATAATTCCATCTGACATTGTGTATTTTCGGTGAGATTTTGGATAAAAGCCGTAAACATTGGCTGTCTTTGTCACAGTCCCACACAAAACGCACACACACACATACAAGAGACACATGGACACAGGGACACAGAGACACATGGACACAGTGAGACAGAGGGACAGAGGGGCAGACTAAGACATGGGCACGCAAGGACGGACAGGAGACTTTTGGTTCGCCCTCTCCTCTGTATCGTCCTACAGCAATGCATACTGTATCATGCAAACCATGCAAAGAAAATGGTGGCATTGGATCCATATAAAAACAAGTGTTATAAAATGGCATAGCAGGTTTGAGTCTCTCGGGGTCCTGAATCTGACCTCTGCAGTGTCTACACTAAATGGCATGCGTCACATGCAGTGCGGAGGCTTTGCAGCAGTAAAGCTTTGGGTGGATATATTTATGTAGAAGCACTTGTCTCCCACATGGTAAAGGTCAAATTCAAACTGGAGGGGTCAGATGCACTATTTGACAGATGCATTGGAGAAGATAGAAGAAGAAGATAAAATTCAAAGTGCATTTGACAGGTTTTCATGTTTTTCTAATTCTGACTTGGTTTGATGGGTATCTGTGGTCAATATTTATCATAGTTTTACATCAGTTAAGTGGCAGTTTGTGGGACTGGTTGGACTGCTGCTTGTGTCCAACCAGGAAGTAAAATTATAAATATCATCGAATAAAAAACTAGATAATACTAGGTAATACATTTTGTGTTGTCTTAAATATAATGATGTTAACTATGTTTTAAAGTAAACAAGTACTCTAACCTGTCATATGCACTTTAAACTGCACTAAGAGAATAGGAGTTAGGAATGGGAAATGAGTTTTTATACTGTGCTCACTTTACAAACCCTGCTACATTCGGGGCAACAACTATTTCACTGGTGTTCAAGGAGCAAATTCAAGTCCATTAAGTAACTTTTCTGGTGCGGAGTTTCTCACTTACTCGTCTCCATGGAGATGTTCCATGGAATGTTCCACACTATGGCATTAACGTTTTCTGTCTTCCATTATTCAATTTCTAATCAAGTCACATCAAAATCAGATCTGATCTATAACTTGTCTCCATGAAGATAGAGAAGTTAAATGCCAAATGAGGAACATTCCAGGCAAAACAATAACATCTCCATGGAGACAAGCAGGTGGTGGACATTTTTCACCAGAAAAGACACTTTTATGTTGAAAAGTGGCGGTTGACTCAGTAATGACTGAAATACAATCTGTTCATGTTTTCAAGCTGCTATTAATGCATTATTAAATATATGCGCACTTCATTAGTGCTCATTCGGCAGTGACACACAATGTTGCTACTTATCTGGGTTTATTTTGTGGGGCTTTGGTTGCCTGTTTTGGTCTTTTTCTCAAAAGCTTGATCACTCACTAATAATATGGCATCCCTGACTTCACCCTTCTCTGTGGACTGTGCAGTTGAGTTTGACTAGTACCATGTGGGGAAGTGCTCGTTATGTCCTGGCCAATGCGCTGTACAAAGTTGGACTTTATAAAAGAGACTTCTGTTCAGGCTGGACTCCACAGCTCGGTTCTGGGGCAGGAAGGCGCCTCTGCCCCAGCCGGCTCCCGCAGCTGCGCCGCTCACCGTCTGGCTTTGGGACCCACAAACGGCTCCAGCAGCTGCGCCGCTCACCGTCTGGCTTTGGGACCCACAAACCCGTGGGTTTAGAGGCAGGGTGTTCCGCAGTGTGGCTTTAAGGTGTTTCAGGGTGGTGTGCTCCAAACGGCCTCACCGAAGCCCTCTCCAGTGGATGACATCGGTAAAGGCCCTCCACTCGGGGTGAAAGGATCCGTGTCAGTGTCTGTTTCACCTTCGGCCAGATAACTGGGTCTAGGTCTAGTCCAGTTCAGGCCCGGCTCGGCGCCCACCTCCCCAGCCTGGTCCTCCTCACAGTCCCGCTCAGCCGAGATACTAAACCCGCTGGGCGATCGCTCCAGCTCGTCATGGTTGACCGAAAGCAAAGACAGAGGAGACTCGTTCCTCCGTGCATCCCCTGAGGTCCTGCCTGATAGCACAGACACGTCCTGCAGTGAGCTGATGGGCAGTACCGTGGGCCTCTCAGTGTAGGTGGGGATGGGGCCCAGCAGCTGCCGCGGGGCCGTCTGGTCATGGCTGCTTCTGTGCTCTTTGCTGTAGTTCTGGCTGACCTTGCCCAGTGGTTCCTGATAGGCCATGTGAGGGTAGGATTCGGAGTAGTTAAAAAAGAGGCGTCGGATGTCCCCGCCCCCCTCAAGGGTCATGTGGGCGGTTCCAGCGGAGTCCACCTGCAGCTGCTCCGAGTGCTGGATGTGCATGTCCACCAGGAAGTCCAGCTTTTTCTCCATGTCCTCCACCTGGAACGGACAACAGACAACAGCACATCAGCATATGAAGTTCAGCATGCTTTCTATCAACCACTGACCCACCTGTCTTTCTACTCGGACAAATCTACCCATCATGCTTTGGTCTTCAGAGTCTGGCAACGAAGCCGTCTTAGAAAGGTACGTCTCATGCCTGAAACACACAAACTCTGGTTGGCCCGGTATGATGACCGATGACATCATGACATTACCTGGAAAAGGAGTTGACTGGGTACATAAACATTACCAGAGATTGACTGTTTGGACAGTTCATTGAGGTGCTTGGGTACTTTGAAATTACCTGGGGGACTGGTTGGCTGGGTCCATTGACATTACCTGGGGAACTGGTTGGTAGAGTATGCAGACATTACTTGGGGACTGGTTGAAAGGGTACTTGGGCATTACCTGGGGGACTGGTTGGCTGGGTACGTGAAAGGTGGCTTCTGTGTTTTCTTGCTCTTGGGGGTGGAGGGGGGTCCAGGAGCCAGAATCATGTCGATCCTGTAAAGCAATTTTATGGTTGTGTATAAATGTATTGATCTGATCAATCAATCAGTCCATCTGTGTAATGAAATGTTACTCCAAATATGATTATGAATACATTCAAACACATGTACTGAGTAGATCTGACCTGGTCTGGAGGTACTTGATCCTGCACAGCATGTCCAGGTGTCCAGCTGAGTACTGCTCGATCACGTCTTTAACGTCATAAGGCCTCAGAGTTTCCTTAAAGCGCTTCTTATTCAGAAGAAACTGCATGATCCTGAAATAGAGAACAGAAGCTGATCAAACGTTTGTGTGCAGTTTCATGCATTTAAAGGTATTTCTTTTCTTATGACAGAGGACGTGTGTGCACCCACTGCATGTCTATGTTGAAATCTAATATTTTGTTTGCGTATATGTTGATGTTAGGCAACCGAAAAGAATTGTAAAATGTAAACTATAGTATGTGAGAATGTGAGACTGTGGATTCTGCTTTCTGTGCTGCCCCTCCCCAATCCCACTGATGAAATGTACACGGTGTAGGTCCGGCCCACCTGTTGAAAAGCTTTGAGTCAGCAGATAATGGACATGCCTAATCACAGCTCCCACAGGCCTCAGGCTGTTGGATGAGCACACTGTGCACACTGTGCCTCCAAACACACACCCGATCTGTGTTTACACACACTGCTGATATCTGTCTCTAAAACCTCTTTTAAATTAGACACACATACGAGTGTGGTGGTGTATTTCATTCATTAGTATGATGTGCCACACTGAAATGAACAAGAAATTAAACATATGCAATGCACCCTACACTGTGATGTCAGCTCAGCCAGGCCAATCATAGAGCTAATGTCTGACAAACTTCTCTCGTGTGGTCATAATGTAAAATTAGCCTAGCTTACAAACGTCTGTGTAATCCCTCAGTCATCCATGTTAAAAGAAAATGTAATTCTGTCAAGTGGATAAAAGTCTGAGATGAGGCAATACATTTGGTCACTCATCCAAGTAGCTTCATCAGATCTGACAGGGTTTTGGTAAGTCACTGCCTTATTTCTGTCTGAAGGGTGGAAAAATGGTCTGGGGCATGTATTATATAAAAGTGGGACCAATTTGGGTTAAATGGGACATGGGATAGAGGGCTCAAAACTTGGCCTTTCCCAGGTAAATAGAGACTTCTGGTCACCTTAGCTTACAACACGGTGTGAATATGAGGATTCTACAGAACACAAGCTCCCTCTTATTCTAAAGAGTGGACTGACCTGACGGCTCTGATGACCAGCTTCAGTGCTGGGATGGTCTCCTCCATCAGGATGTCCGGGGGGAAGCCCCTCTCCTCCGGGTCTGCCAGGGCCCCTGCATCTGAAACAGCCCACAGCAGGGTAAACGTGTCACTAACCAGAGAGTGAGTATTTATGAACTTAAGGAGAGTCCAGCTTTACCCTCAGAGCTCTGGCGCAGCGTGTAGGCTTTCATACGGAAGGCTGTGCGGAAGCGCTCCCGGTTACTGAAGCCTCGGGGCTCCTTGGAAGGACTGTCCACTGTGTCCTCTGTCGCCGGCTTCCTCCCTGTCCCCACGGGCCGAGTGTTGGGCAGACGAACACGCTCCAGTAGACTGAGCTTCTGACTGAAACACAAACACAATGGCAGGGTTAAAGAGAAGGTTTGTCATCAAAGTGTGTCGGATGTTTCTATAAAAGGATTGGGGTCTGCCACAGCTGCCAAGGGGCAGACTGACAGACAGATGGGCCTCTGCACCACATCCATAATCAATACACAATCACAGACAAGGTGTTTTGCCCAAAGACCCAACATTATGTATTGATGATATAAGATAGATACCCAGGTGCAGGTGGCTGTGCACGGTGGGGCTAGTCGGGCTCAGGTGGGCTAGTTGCGCTTAGGTGGGGCTGGTTGTACGCAGAGGGATTGGTTGGGCTCAGGCAGGGCTGGTTGTACACAGAAGGGCTGGTTGTGCTAAGGTGGGGCTAGTTGGGCTCAGGTGGGGTTGGTTGTACACAGAGGGGCTGGTTGGGTTCAGATGGGCCTGATTGGGCTCAGGTGGGGCTGGTTAGGCTCAAGGGGGGCTGGTTGCGCTCATTTGGGGCTGGTTGCGCTAAGGTGGGGCTGGCTGTCCTGCTGTAGTCGCACACAGTAAAATAAGAGCCTGTTGGTCTTGGAGGGGGAAACCGGAGCCGCTGAGACAGGGCGCGTTCTCAGCCACTTTTCTCCCACACGGACACAATATGAGCCTGTCTCCTGAAAGGGCCCGAGACTGCACCTGTACAATGCACGGGTCATTATCCCAGTGCTGCGAGGGACGCCACAAAACTCCAAATATGAAGCGCCTATCTCCATCTCGTAGTTATGTAATGCGCTCTCAAATACACGTCTACAGAAGGAGCAGCATTCAAGTGCTCTGCCCCAACAAATTATGCAATCTGCAGTCGGACTGCATTATGTAATAGCTCCAAATTTGTCCACATTAAATCATAAATGAAAAACATCTTTGATTGCCTTGTAAATGTTTATTGTATGTAACTGAACTTTGGAAATGGTGAGAATGATGTATGAGTATAGAGCAAAGTGTTTTTAAATGTGTTTAAACGTAAACTAAAGCATGAGACACTTGTTCCTTATGAGAATCAGCATTAGACATGAGTATGGTGCAGTCTGTAGAAGACTTTAGACCACCATCTATATCTTATATGTGTGATCATGCTTATACTTTCATTTTCTACGATTCCAGATGTAAATATAGTGTTGTGTTCTGTATGTAGTCTGTGCTCTCACTGCTTTAAAAATGTATTACAATGACAACTCAACTTCTGTTGCCAGAGCCTTAACCTGCAGATAGAGGACACATACAAGTTTTTCTCATCCTCAGTATATGGACAGGCCTCATGTGAAAGCTCAGAACCTCCAGAATTCACTCACTGAGCTGCAGAGGCTGCACTAGCACTGATTCATGATTGGCTGCAGGTGCTGGGGGTTAGGTAGTGACTATTCAGATCAGAGAGCGTTCTTGGAGCATGGAGAAAGCATGGAGTGAGTTAGCTGGAGTTTTGTGAGTGACTAGACCGTCTGCCTTTTCGCATATGCTGTTTATTCTTTATTTTACTCCTTGGTGGTATTGACTAAGCCTAGCTCAACTGATCTAATGGGGACTCGAGCGCCATACATCAGCAGCTAACTGCTCCTGACAGAGCTGCCCCAGCGGCACTGGGTGAAGGATGGGTCAAATGCAGAGGATGAATGTTCTTACAAGGGATAAATAAAGTATACCTTAACCTTAAGTGTGATGACGTCTTAAAGCCTACATCTTTAGTCAGATACCGGACACTGAACACTGCACCTTTCACTGGGACACAGGAGAATGTTAATCCTACATTTTGTCTTTAAGCGCTCCACTCTGAGGACAGCACATCAAAGCCCCCACACGGAGCGCGCTCAGAGCACCTCTGCTCCACATCACAGCCCCTCTTGTTGCTGCTCACTGGACTTTTGCAGAGAAACAGGATCCACAGGACAGGGTCATGAGGTGTCCGAGCGAGGACACAGCTAAGGTTAGAGCTCAGGACACAGCCTGGGTCAGAGCTCGGGTCAGAGCTTGGGTCAGAGCTCGAAATCCTTAAGCAGGAGCCCTGAGGGCCAACAGAAATTGCTCTGAGGGCCACATCTGATCCCCAGGTCATCGTTTGGACATCTGGTGTAACCTGTCATTTGCACTTTAAGTCGACTACAGCCCTACACAGTGTGGATATAACAACCAGGAACAGTGAGACAAAATGAAAAGTTGAGGCCCATGCACACTCAAGTGTATGTCAGATTCAGAGTCCTGTCCCTGTGCCACTCCCAGGCACAGGGCTAATTCTGGACTTAAGAAGCTCTAAAAATAGACTCCATATCTCCACAGAGAATCACTGCAATTAAAAGTGAATGTGTAATCTGTATTTACTCTGCTTTAGTGCAAAGAAATATGTGCACTCATAAAAGGGGACAGGCAGAGGCCGAGTCCCACAGGACCAGGGACAGGACAGAGAGAGAGACAGCAAGAAGGTGAAAGACAGAGAGAAAGAGAGAGAGAAAGGGAGAGAGAGAGAGAGAGAGAGAGAGACAGACAGACAGACAGGACACGGAGACAGAGACAGAGAGGAATAGACAGAGAAAAATAAGCCTCAGTCCCAGAAACAGGACAGACACAGGGCAAAGAGAGATGGGACAGCAAGAGAGAGAGAGAGACAGACAGACAGGACACGGAGACGGAGACAGAGAGGAATAGACAGAGAAAAATAAGCCTCAGTCCCAGAAACAGGACAGACACAGGGCAAAGAGAGATGGGACAGCAAGAGACAGAGAGAGACAGACAGGGAGGGCAGAGAGAGAAAGGGAGAGAACAGAGGGAGCGAGAGAGAACAGAGCAGATAGAGAGAGAGGGAGAGAGACGGGGGGGCAACAAGAGACAGGGTAAGACAGGGACTTACCTAGCCATGACCTCCAGGTGGTCCTTCCTTTGGACACACAGAACAGAGGACAGAGTGAGACGGACAGGTGCACACTGGTCTTCACACAGGGACCACAACACTGGGACTATAGAGACACTATGGAGATGTATTGCATTGCCTGGAATGTTCTGCAGTATGGCATTAAACATATCTATCATGGTGAGAAAGCAAGTAATGCCACCAGGCCAAAATACAGGTCAGATCAGTGGAGAGGTGACACCACTCACAGTAAGAATGCATGTATTTATTTAAACTCTAAAATTGCTTGTATTTGCATAAATGCATAATAGATAACTTTAATTTCATACTGTGGAACATTCCAGGCAAAACAATGATATCTCCATGGAGACAAGAACGTGGTTGACCCCCTCACCAGAAAAGTTACATAGTGCACCTTTAAAGGTCCTCTATTACACAAAATGGACTCCATGTTAGAACGTTGTTACCTCCTCAAAACATACCTTGAGTTGTGTTTCTTTCATTCACCTCCTCAAAACATACCTGGAGTTGTGTTTTCTTTCATTCACACATGTTTGAATAACCCTTTATTATTAGTCTGTCTACACCTCCAAAGTTCGAAATGTTCTTTTCCACCTTGTGATGTCATGAAGGGTTAGTTTTCAAGTTAGCATCTACCTTTTACCTTTAGTTCAGTGGAGATTGGCACTTCCAGGGCTGAAATCATTCAAATGATTCTAGTGAAGGTGTATGGAGTTTAAAAACACAGTGGAGCGCTTCCTGTATTACCACATGACATCACAAGGTGTAACAGAGCGTTTTCTGGTTGAGAGAAGAACTCAGCCTAAATATGCAGGGTTTGTGTGTTAAACGTGTGGATGAAACAAAACACAACTCCAGGTATGTTTTTGATGAAGAAACAACATTATAACAGATCAGAAAATAGCATAATATGGGCCCTTTAATAAAGAAACAAACAGACAAAAATACCGGCCCTATCCTTCACGCATTTCAGGTCAATATTTCTCTGAGTATTATAACACGGTCTCATGTAATGCCACATTGACGTTGTTCCTCTGACGTCTGGAGTGAAGATCTTGAGAGCTTTGTGAGGGACTTGCCTGAAGCACGGCAGAGAGATGATGGTCTCATAGAATCTCCAGGTGGCGATGAGGTCCTCCCTGATGGGGTTAGTGGAGTAGTACCGCCAGGCAGACTGCAGGAGGAGAGGACAGGTCAGAGGACAGGTCAGAAGTCAGAGGGTAGGGTCAGAGGTCAGGGGGATGGGTCAGAGGTCAGAGGGTAGGGTCAGAAGTGGTGTGGGGTCTCTCACCTGGATGAGTCCAGCTGCCGGGTGTCTACGCTTCTCAAAGTGCTTCTGTCTGTGCTGCTCCTGCACCTTCAGAGCCAGACCAGAGCCCAGGATCCCCTGTGTAACCACGGCAACGCAAGACATGCACAAAGTCAGTCCGAAAACTACAGGATAAGAGATAAATTTAACAGTGATTGGGATTATTATTATTGGTTTCTCTCAGGGCAGTCCATGTTAATGAACAGAGAAGAGATACTCATGTAAACATGTGGATTAGAGCCGTAGACAACCCCACTATGGCACCTGCTATTCCCAGTAGTCTGCCTTCCAAGTACTAACCAGACCTAACCCTGCTTAGCTTCTGAGATCTGAAGGGATGTGATTAGGTCTGTGATATTCTTATGTATATTTTAAACTTACCGCGGGCAGTGCAAAGAAGGACACTCCGATGAGTGCAAAGGTCCCGGCCAGCAGCCTCCCAGCCCATGTCTTTGGGGTCTTGTCTCCATAGCCGATGGTGGTCAGCGTGATCTGTCAGACACAATAGCATCGACTGAAGCTTTTTATAAAAGGTATTGAAGTCTATCATATGGTGTTTCCTGCCATGTTCACAGTGTGGACAAGACAAGAAAAGTAAGTAAGAGTAATCTACTGCTGCCAATTCTCCATCCATAGCCCTTTGAACACTTGGATTAGTGTCTGTACAGCTGCATGAACATGTTAAAAGAGTTACTGCTGTTACATAATATTCAAAATGGCTGTGCTAAGTTAGGCAAGCTTGTCACAGTTCTGCCACATCAGTGGACAGTGGCTGATATTACTTTTTTTTTTTGGAAAAGACTGGTTCAGTGTAGGTTTAGTCCAGGTTTAGTCCATGTTCAGCCCAAGTTTAGTCCACGTTTAGTCCAGGTTTAGACAGTCAGATAGATGCCTGCGGTCAAAGCGAACAGGGCTGAATGGGGAGACAAGGCTGTATATTGTTGGTGTTTTCTGGACACTGGACCGTGACAGAGAAGAGAGGCTGTTCTTACCAGTCCCCACCAGAGGGCGTCGGCGTACGTGTCAAAGTCCTGCGTGCGCGGCTGCACTGTGCCCGCATCGTCGTTGGGCATCTCCATGGAAACGTCGTCCTTCTCCACCAGATAGACCAGGAAGGAGGCCAGGATCAGGGACAGGAAGCCGATGTACCAAGCCGTGATCAGCTCCTGAGAGAAACAATGTCAGTTCCAAAGACACAGCTCACTGGTCTGGTTTAGGCCCACCCCCTGTAGTCCTGGTTAAGAACTGCTTTATCTCTAAGTCGTTTTACTCAAAGGAATGGTATGTCGTCTGCGCTCTCACAGTTTTAACAAAGGTATTACAATCACAAATGAACCTCTGTTGCCAGAGCCTTAACCTGCAGATAGAGGACACATACAAGTTTTTCTCTTTCTCAGTTATGGTCAGGCCATGTTTAGTCCGTGTATAGTCCAGGTTTAGTTAGGTTTAGTCCAGATTTACTCCAGGTCAGATAGATGGTTTAGTCCAGGTTTCATCCACAGTACCTTGCTGTGTGCATAGATGTTTAGTCCAGGTTTAGTCCAGGTTAAGTCCAGATTTAGTTCTCACAGTACTTTGCTGTATGCATAGACGTTTAGTCTAGGTTTAGTCTGGGTTTGGTCCTTGTTTGGTCCGGGTTGAGTCCAGGTTTAGTTCTCACAGTACCTTGCTGTGTGCATAGATGTTTAGTCTAGGTGTAATCCAGGTTTAGTCCATGTTTAGTCTAGGTTGAGTCCAAGTTTAGTTCTTGCAGTACTTTGCTGTGTGCATAGGTGTTTAGTCTAGGTTTAGTCCAGGTTTAGTCCATGTTTAGTCTAGGTTGAGTCCAAGTTTAGTTCTTGCAGTACTTTGCTGTGTGCATAGGTGTTTAGTCTAGGTTTAATCCAGGTTTAGTCCATGTTTAGTCTAGGTTAAGTCCAGGTTTAGTTCTTGCAGTACCTTGCTGTGTGCATAGATGGCAGAGCCCAGCAGTTTCCAGGTGCCTCCCCGCCGGTCCATTCGGAGCATGCGCAGGATCTGCAGAAAGCGTAAGCTCCGGAGGGATGTGGCCAGAACGTTGCCCTGGTTCCTGACCGCCACCACGGGCACCGACGCGATCAGCACAAAGATGTCTGACCACACATAAAACCAAATATGGAAATAGTGTTAGTCCTGGTTCAGTCCTGGTTTGGTTATGGTTTTTATTCTGGTTCACTGCTTTAGTACTGGTTCCTTCCTTGTTTAGTCATGTTCAAATCCAGGTCCAGTCCTAGTTTAATCCTGGATTAACCTGGGTCACCACTGATTCAGACCTAGTTTAGTCCTGGTTTAGTCCTGGTTTGTCTAGTTTAGTCCTTGTTTAATCATGCTTTAGTCCTGGTTTACTCCTGCTTTAGTCCTACTTTAGTGCTGCTTTAGTCCTGGTTCAGTCCTGGTTCAGTCCTGGTTTACTTACCCAGAATACATAGTGGTTTGCGTGCAAACTTGAGTCGTCCCCTCCATCCTTTGTAGCGACAGCAGCAGCCTGCGGCCCAGATCCTCAGCGCAAACTCTGCTCCAAATATAAAGATGGCCCCCGTTTCCTGGGGAAAAAAAGATCAGATTATAAAGCATTAATGAAGGGAATTATACTGAACTTTAAAGAAGCAATTGACAATCCTGTAGGGTTGTTCCTCTGCCATGGTGAAAGTACTAGTGGGTGGGGCAAACTGATTATATTGAGATATGTATTTTTATAATGGTTCACACTCAGGTACTTTAAAATTACTTAAAAGGACACATATTATGCTATTTTCTGATCTCTGTTATTATGTTGTTTCCTCATCTAAAACATTGTTGTGTTTTGTCTCATTCACACATGTTTAACACACAAACCCTGCATATTTAGGCTGAGTTCTTCTCTCAAACAGAAAACACTCCATACACTTTCTCTCATATCATTTGGATGATTTCAGCTAATCTCTTCTAAACTAAAGATAAAAGGTGGTTGTTAACTTGTCTGTGTAATCCCTCAGTCGTCCAGGTCTGATCAAAGTTAAATCTGTCAACTGGTCAAAACGTTGTAGTAGTGAAGACGTTTTGCTGCTCATCCAAGCCATTTCTTCAGAAGAAGCGGCTTAGATGAGCAGTGAAAACTACCACTACATGACATCACAAGGTGGAACAGAGCATTTTGAGCTTTGGAGATGTAGACAGCCTAATAATCAAGGGTTTCTCAAACATGTATGAACAAAACAAAACACAATTCTAGGTATGTTTTTGAGGAGGTGGCTTAAAGCTCACAGTCCATTTTGTGTAATATAGGACCTTTAAAGGACACGTATTATGCATTATTCATATTACATATGAATAATGGCCTCTCATGTTTTAGAGCTTAAAATAATTAAACCAGACCTATTTTCCAGCTTGGGGGTTCCCCATACTGGTATCTGGTGTAGGGCCCCATCTACTGGTAGCAGAGGGATTTGTCATGGGGAAAACAGTTAAACTAGGTAATAAGGAACATGCCTCGACAATGAATGTATAGACTTAAATCTACACAGGGCTTCTACCTGCGACACAACAATCCAGGGAAAACTCAAACAAAGCATGACATGACGACTCACACAGATTTACTCCACATTCCTCAAACAACTGTGAATGAAGCTAAATACAACTCCAGGTACGTGTTAGATGACTGAACAAGGTTATAACATGGTTAAAAGCTAAAAAAGCTTGCATAACATGTGACCTTTTCAAACAAATTGGGTGCAGGTGGTGAAGCCATCTTGCCGGTGAGGGATATGGTGTTGTCAGAGAGTGCAAAGTTTGTTTGTGCTCTTTTTGACCACATATTTACTTTTATAAAATGTTAATGCATTCATCTCAAATCTGAAAAAAACTGCCCACCATAGTCATCACTAAATTAGTAGTAGTAGGAGTAGTAGTAGTGTACTAACCAGGACCACCAGCCAGTGCGCAGACACCTTTTCATGTTCCTTAAACGTGGTGAGGACAGCCAGGATGAGACAGCCCAGGACAATCAGGAACCTACAAGAGACACAGGGACAGTGAGATACAGATTGGTGCCAACTAATGCATATGTAATTAGACGTGTGCTATTCTAAATTCAAGATTCAATTGACAGTGTACATCTTAAAGTTTTTGTTTGTTTGTTTGTTTGTTTTTATATTTATGTATCATTCACAGACCCAAGGAGGTCAGGCTTCACATCAACACAACCACCTCCACATCACATCCATACCCACTCATACTTAATACAAATCCATAAGGAAAGAAAAATAATAAGATACAAAACAAAACAAAACAAAAATGGTTTTAAATTAAAATGAATAAATAAATAAATAAATATAGCCACCGTTTGCTTTGCTCACTGCTTTGAACTCTTGGCATTCCTTGACCCTGACAAGGCACAGCTGTGAAGTGAAAACCATTTCATCAAGAAGCTCTTTGAAAGAAGGCCAAGAGTTTGCAGCGCGTCGGCAAAGGAAAGCGTGGTTACTTTTAAACTACAAGGTTAACAGCTTTTACACAGAATAAGACCCCATGAGACACGGGGAGGGCATCTGACATAAAGGGAGGTCATCTGACACACAGGGACGTTCTAGAACGTGTTTGTAGAGGTCTAAACTACAGGGTTAGCTGCTTTTACACAGAATAAAACCCTATGGAGACACATGGGAGGGCATCTGACACAAAGGGAGGGCATCTGACAGACAGGGACGTTTCAGAACATGTTTGTAAAGGTCTAAATTACAGGGTTAGCAGCTTTTACAAATTTAATGCAATGACTAAGAATAAACACTAGAGGGAGCACCACATCCATCTAAAACTTACACATTTCTCTTCTTGCGTTAGGAAGAGCTAATTTACCCCAAAACACTGAAACTAAATCTACAATCCCAGTAATTAAATTTACACAGATGATTTTGAAGATGATTTTACTAATTTCATTCTGGTTCCACTGAAACAAAAACTATAATAAAATGGTCACATTTGTATATATTGCTTTTCCACCTTCAAGGCACCAAAGCGCATCAAGGAACCACTCATCCATTTACACACACATTCACACACCAGTGCATGCAGACACACTGGGGGAAGGTGCGTTAAGTGTTTTGCCCAAGGACACAACGACAGCATTCATCTGTGGGACCTGGAATCGCACCGCCAACCTTCGCATCAGAGGACAAGCATTACCAACTGAGCTACTGTCGCCCCCTTGTTGATAAGATATAATGAGCAGACTGACACAAACATGGCTGCTAATCTGCTCTTTTAGGTGTTGTATACACATTTATACATTAGCAAGCTGAGGAAAGTGTCTTGCCCGATGAAACAGCAGTATGCACTGGTCAGAGCTGGGATTGAACCACCAACCTTCTGAATGTTTGCCAAAGGCCTGTCTGTTCCAGTGTTTCTTAAACTTTAAAATAGTAGTTCACTTCACACTTTAGTTTTGAGACAATGGAATCTCACACACAGAGATGAAGGAGGATGGAAGGGCATCTGACACACAGGAATATATGAGGATGGAAGGGCATCTAACACCGGGATACAGGAGACCGGGAGGGCATCTGACACACACCATAACAAGGACACCCAAAGCCGCGGTAAAGACCTTGAGACCCGAGCTACCTCATCAGATTCTGACCTGGCTCCTGATTGAAAAACAAGTCTCTAAAGCGGCTGAAATCCTGGACTCCCT
>JACM01058830.1:0-10685 GCA_000787095.1 Periophthalmodon schlosseri | reverse complement strand
AATCTTGAGTAAAAATGTTTAAAAAAATATATATATTAGCTTTTATAAATCATTACAGGGGCTAACTACGCTCCATTGTTAAAAGGCTCTAAATTAACATGTTAAGTGAGGACACACATTGAAGACCTTAGCCCCCCCCCTTAGCTCCTCCAATCAAAAATGTCTGGCGCAGCCCCTGCAGATAGGCCCGTCACGATAGCAGATTTTCAGGGCGATATATAGACGCTAAACGATGATATTGAAACCAAACCATGAAGCAGAATTATCCCCCAAAAAGTGTTCTAAATGTACAATACTGTTGAAAATATGAGCTGAAATAAACACACGACATAACGCAACAGTTAAGCAGTCAGTTTGTGTCTATAACGAGTGATAGAAGTTCATAATCCAAAATCTACAGCTCAAATAGTAGCTGTAGTTCATAGAAAAAGTCCCTATAATAGATACTGACCACAAAAATGATTGTTCCATCTGTCACACACTGAATGATAAGTCGATATAGTAATTACAGTGACAGGCCTTGGTCGCAGAGCCAAACCACACAACCGCACACATATAAATGAGTGGGATCAGAAGCATCACCAGTCTTCCCAGTTCTTCTAAAGCGACGCCTAATCCCACATTAAACGGTGAACGGCCACTGTCAGATTACGCTGACAAAGGTCAACGCCTCTGCAGCGCCAACAATTTAAACAGGACTTTTATTTAGAAAAAATTATATATATGTGTGTGTACTACCACAGACGTTTGGACGCGCCATCTCATTCAAAGTTTTTTTTTCTTTATTTTTACTGCTTTCTACATTTTGTATATATGCAGAAGACATCAACTATATGAAGTAAAATATATGGAATTATGTTGTAAAGAAAAAAGTTGAAGTCAATTTAAAAAAATATATATTTTATTTCAAATCCTCAAAGTATTTAACGTTTTTTCTTTACTACATAATTCCATATATCTTACTTCATATATTTGATGTCTTCTGTGTGTGTCTAAAATGTAGAAAGTAGTAAAAAAAAATAAATAAAAAAACATCAAATGAGTGAGTGTGTCCAAACTTTTGACCGGTAGCATATATGGATATAACACTGGGTCTGGTTCTGGTTCTCTGGTTCTTAATAAAACTGGCTGTGCAGCAAAGTAACTCCAAACATTAGCAACTGTCATCTTTGTAAATGCTTCGTGGATGGTGCGTTTGCATTGAAGTCTACGGCATATGGCCCAGCGAAGCCCAGTGTGTCCATAGGAACCAGCAGAGTCTCTCCATAACGCGGTATAACGCCACAGCGAGCCGCAACACTAAGAAGATTAATGCATTTATGGAAAAACTGGCACTCCCACGTTACAGTTAAAGGAGAGAAACAGCGGAGGACATCTGCTCAGAGCCGACACTTCTGATCTGCTCATTTTACACAGAAACATGTGAGCGGTGTGAATGCAGACAACACTAAGACTAAGATCTCTATGATTATCATTACATAATATTAATTAAAAATGACTATTATGCAACAAATATAGATATTTCATCACATTTCAGCAATAATCCACAGTTTGCTTTTGAGCCCTCGTATAAAATATAAAAATACCTGTAGCCGATGTCCTACGCCGCCGTAGCCTGAATAAAGAAGTGGACTAAGTGAGCGTGACGTCACCCACAGCGTCGGAGCCGAGTTCCACGTTTGGAATTCCGACCACGAGCATCATAGCAACCGAAGAGCCAATCGGGAACGAGGCTGCTGAAGGTAACGCACCTTCCCGTCCGCAAAATAGCGAAATAAAAACACCAGGATCACGTAGAGCGGGTTAATACGAGCATTTTAAGACCAAAATGACGAGTCCGACAGCAGCAGTTACAGAGAGAGGGGACACAGTTTTTCCAAGAGTCGATGGAGCTGGAACCACGCCCACGATCACTTCCTGTTTGGATGGCGGCGGTTAGCATGTTAGCTATGTCCATTTATATGCACAGTCTATGTTGGCCGCTCATGCTTCTTATGTTTAACAGTCATACGTGGTACAGTATAAGACACAGACCAGCACAGGTGGGATTTAAAACAGCTGCCTCACCACTGTCGTTCCATTTCTGACCATAACCGTGACCGCAACCCGTTCTAATGACAAATATATAAACGCCAACCTCCAAACGCAGCCCTGGTTCTTCATGTGCACACCGTGACATCGTAGACGCAGCCCTGTGACCAGCCCACGGCCGCCCACAGCAGCGTGACCCAGACCCAGCCGCGGTTTGGTCCGTACGTTGAGCCGCGGTCGGACAGCTGCGCCTCCTCCGACTCCTGCGCCGTCCCGTTCCTGAGGCTCTCCGAACTGTTCCCCATCTCCTCCTTCAGTTCCTGTTGCAGCAGCTTTGAAATCAAACTGTTGAATTTATTTTCTGTAGTGGACACGATCTCGGAGGAGGCCGTGGTCAGGTTTAGCTCTGCCGGATCTACGCAAGTGCCGTTGACTTTTGCAAACGCCACTTCGCTTAGATCTAGTCCCGCGACGGAGGACGGAGACGCACACGGGATGTCCCTCACCAGTTTGTAGCTCTCCATCCACTCCTTTAACCACGCCAGGGAGCAGTCACATTCCCAAGGGTTTCGGAAGAGATAGAGTCGACCCAGGAAGTAGATTGGCTGGAAAACCGGGAATGGGAGAGTGGTGAGGTTGTTGCTGTTCAAGTGGAGCGTGATCAGGCTGGTCAGGTTTTCAAATGTTCCTTCCTCGATGAACACCAACTGATTTCTGTCCAAATATAAGACTTCCAGTTCAACCAAATCACTGAACCATGTCTTGGATACGTTGGTGAGCTGGTTTCCTCCGAGGTTTAGCATTTTGAGGCAGCTGAGGCCCTGGAACGCCACCCGGGGGAGGCTGGAGAGGAGGTTATCGTTGAGGTAGAAGTTTTCCAGACGCACAAGATCCTGGAAGGCCTGGTCGTGGATCACGTTGATGCGGTTCTCCTGCAGGTTCAGATACCTGCCATAGACAAAACCGTTTAAACACCAAGTAGAGAAAACATTAGCAATGTTGTCAATCAAACCTGTTGCTAACGCTAGCGGGAGCGACCTCGGGGAAAGAAGGCGCCTGATTTGTCTGTTATTAATGTTCATATCTTGATTTACGGACACAATAACGAAATAAAAACACCAGGATCATGTAGAGCGGGTTAATTGGAGCCGGAAGTGCGCCCATGATCACTTCCTGTTTGGAACGCGGCGGCTAGCAGGTTAGCTACGTCCATTTATATATACAGTCTATGGTCACACTGTAATGGCTGACACTTTGTTAAATCTAACTGGATACACGAGGTTAACTGGTCCAAGTGAGGAGCTTAAACGTTGCATGTACTGGCGTTCTTTGGTAAGACAGTTCACAGACATTACCAACTCTGCGGAAGGGCATCTGGAGTAAAGTCTTGCCAAATTATAACTACGTGGAAGTTGGTAAGTACCGTAAGTGAAGCACAGTTAGACTCAAAATAAGCTAATATTATTTATGAATTAGTTAAATGTATCAAAATGTGCCAATAGATTCACCGACATTTTAAACAATGTGCCGGTGTTTTCCAGATAGAAAGTTCAACGCACCGTGGAGCATTCCAGACATTAACATCTCCACGGAGACAAGCAGACAGAAAAGTTACTTTAAATCCGCCCTATTGAGCTTGTGTGTCTATAGTTCTAATCTGTGACACCTGTGGATCATTATGTTAGAATTTACACATTTTAAATCACAATATTCATCTAAAACGACTAAAACGGGGGTAGATCGGCAAAATGGCGTTTTGAGAATAAGAGATTAAAGACTCAAACGTGAATCACTCCAAAAACAACTATAACAACTATAACATGGTCAAAAGCTCTGAAAAGTCCATTTTGCAGAACAGCCCGCTTTAAGTTCAGCTGTAACTGGACTCACTTGAGACTGGCCAGACCCAGCAGCGAGTTGTAAGCCACGGCCTCGATCTTGTTCCTCTCCAGGTAAATGTGCGTGAGGTTTTCCATGCCGCGGATGGCTCCTGGAATCCTCCGGAAGTTGTTCTGGAAGCAGAGCAGCTCCTTCAGGGCGATTTGCTCGATGAAAATGCGATCGGGAATGTTGAAGAGGTTACAGTCTGACAAGTCCAGACGCAGCAGCTTCTTCAGGCCGGTGAACGTGCGAGTGTGGAGGTAACTGATGTACTCGTTGTGTGCCATTTTGAGCTCGATCAGGTTGGAGAGACCCTGTAAACAGTGTTGGGAAGTAACTGAACACATGCACCGGGAATACGTTTATATCTGTGTAAACCCTCAGTCGTCCAGGTCTGACCCATAGCAAAAGAAAAATTAAATCTGTCAACTGGACAAAACGTTGTAGGAGTGAAGACGTTTGGCTGCTCGTCCAAGCCGCTTCTTCAGTTCTGGTCAGATCACAGCTGGACACTGCCTTATATCTGTCTGAAGGGAGGAGCTAACTACACTGAAACTCAAAACACCTGTTGTCTCAGGATCCTCAGACCCAAAGCAAAACAAAGAAAACAAAAACAAACAGAAAAAAAAAACAATAGGGCTAACCAGGACGCTAGTAGGTGTGAAATCACTCATTAGGGGCTTGAATGAATTCTGTATTTTCCGAAGTATAAGTCGCACTGGAGTATAAGTCGCACCAGCCAAAAAATGCATAATAATGAAGAAAAAAAACCCCCACATATTTCACATATAAGTCACATCTGAGTATAAGTCGCACCCCCGGCTAAACTATGAGAAAAAGTGCGACTTATAGTCTGGAAAACACGGTATGTTAAGTAGGACTCAGGCACAGTGCACAATAGACCGAGCCAACAAACAGAAACTGTAAACAATAGTTGTTTTGAGTTTCAGTGTAGTTAGCTCCTCCCTTCAGACAGATATAAAGCAGTGTCCAGCAGTGATCTGACCACAACTGAAGAAGCGGCTTGGACGAGCAGCCAAACGTCTTCACTCCTACAACGTTTTGCCCAGTTACAGATTTTATATTTTTCTTTTGCTATGTATTTTGCTACTTTTTCATTTGGTAGTATTCAGAATATTTTGTTTTTCTAAAAATAAACTTGATCATTAGGCTTCAAACTGCACAGAATCAGTGAGACAAATATCAAACTCGGCTCTTGTGGTGAGGCAGGTGCGACAGGAAACACAGAACAAACAGTGAAACAAACAAAGCCGTTTTTAATCCTATGCTGCGCTGCGTCTTTACCCTATAATTTAAAATGTTTCTATAAGGGACGACTTCAAAACCAGCCAGAACACCTCACCTGCTTATTAACCATTGATACGGGAACATTTAACGCCAGATCACATGACTGCGTAAGGCTAAGGACGCGCCGCACCAAAACTGAGACGGGAAAGAGGCTTGTAGCTGTTTGGCTTCAGAAAAATGGAACAAACTCCAAGGAAAAGCAAAACTGGAGACTGTAACTAAACGCATTTTCAGACTATTCTTCCCGTCACTGCCTTAAGCGTTGCAGTTTAGTTAGGGCTTGTTTATGAGCTCAAAGGCCAACGAGGCAGCAGCTTAGGTGGGATAGGTCCTATTAGATATTATTAAAGTACAAGTATTAAAGTACTTGTTTAAAAATGTACTGTAAGAGTAAAAAGTTTAAGTATTTCACACAGATTTTGAGTCTTATAAAGCTTCAAATGTAGTGATTTTGATAAAGATTTGAGCTGAATTTTTTCAACAGAAACAACTGAATCGATCGTTTTTTCTCGCTGTTTTTATTTGTGTATTTTGCTCAGATTATGAACGTGTTAAAATTAAACCCTCAGCCTTTTCAGCAGGTCTCAGACAATAGTAAAAATACTTTTACTTTACAGTTCAGTTCAAAAACGCAGTGAAGCAGAAAGTACAGATACTGCTCTCAGATGTAGTGAGGTAAAAGTAAACAGTACCCACTTTAAAGTACAGATACCTCAAAATTGTACTTAAACACACTACTTTTACTCCGTTACGCTCCACCACGTCTGTCACGCACCAGTTCAACACGTCACCGTCTCTTTATAACAATAGGAGCAAAAAATCTAAAAATAACAATCAAAGCTGATTAGCAGTTGGCAGGTTCAAAGGTTAAATAAACAATCTCTTTTTGAGAGGCAGAAGTGCTCACCAATCTGGCAACCCCACAGGCCTGTTCTGAGTCTACTGCGCTGAAATAATGAGGCAGTGGATTCTATAAGCAACTGAAACATACACACACACCAACAACAACAAAACAACAACACCAACAGTCAACAAAAACAGTCAACAAAAAAAACAAAAAACAGTCAACAAAAGTCAACAGCACCTTAATTTAGTTTATTCACAAAATTCATTTCCTATCATTTTTCAATATCCAACTAAACAACTAAGCATAACGTCAACTAAATAACTTAACTTGTTTTGTTTAGCCTTTTAGTTGTGGTCAACCTTTAATTTAAACATCACACATACACCTGTTACTTTAAAAATATTTTATTTGGTTAAAATTATTCAGTTCAGTACAACATTTGCAGTCCTTACCTGAATCTCCACATGGTCCAGACAAAGAGGAGGCGTGCCCTATGTCGGCCATTTTTAAAGGCTTGGGTGTGGTTGTGGGCCGGACCATGTGGAGGGGGGAACTGGTTTAAGTTTTCTTTTGTTCTAATGTGTTTATGCATTTGTTTCAATGTTTAAGTGTTTATAGTTTATTTTTAAACACTTTGAATTAAGAGACTTAGGCCATGAGACGAGATCTGGCTAAAGTTATACCCACAGCACCTGGAAAGATTATGGTATAAACCTGGAGGAGGTGCTTCCTGCTTAGGAGGGTGTATAAGCAGTGCAAGTGAGAACATCAGGGTGAACATCAGGGAGAACATCAGGGAGAACATCAGGGAGAACATCAGGGTGAACATCAGGGTGAACATCAGGGAGAACATCAGGGAGAACATCAGGGTGAACATCAGGGTGAACATCAGGGAGAACATCAGGGAGAACATCAGGGTGAACATCAGGGTGAACATCAGGGAGAACATCAGGGAGAACATCAGGGTGAACATCAGGGTGAACATCAGGGTGAACATCAGGGTGAACATCAGGGTGAACATCAGGGTGAACATCAGGGTGAACATCAGGGTGAACATCAGGGTGAACATCAGGGTGAACATCAGGGTGAACATCAGGGTGAACATCAGGGTGAACATCAGGGTGAACATCAGGGTGAACATCAGGGTGAACATCAGGGTGAACATCAGGGTGAACATCAGGGAGGCTGTGCACACGTGGGGTTGTTTCCTTAGTTTCTTAATTTCTGTTGCTTTTTGCTTAAGTTGAGCACAGTTATTTTTTGTAAATATGTATTATTTTTCCACGCAACACCACGGTGATTGAAATAAATGTTGATGATTGGGGAATTTGTCTGTCTGCCTCCTACTTCGACCACATCGAGCCAGCTTCCCCACAGTGTTTTTTCTTTATTTTTATGACTTTTTACATTTTATATCCACACAAAAGACGTCAGACATATGGAATTATGTAGTAAAGAAATATATTTCGTCAAAGCAAATGGCGGCTACTTTGAGGATTTGAATATCAAATTTTAAACAAATTGTAGAGTTATTTGTTTTTTTCATTGCTATAGAATTCCATATATCTTACTTCAAATATGTGATGTCTTTTGTTTGTATATAAAATGTAGAAAGTAGTAAAAATAAAGAAAAAACACTGAAATAGAAGCTGTGTATATGGGGTTGCCAGAAAATAAATGAAAAAAATGAGACCGTATGTCCAAACTTTTGACTTGTAGTGTATCTTTTTACACTGAACTGAATTGTTGAAGTTTACTACGGTGACATAACTAACCCTTACCTTAAAAGCCCCCGGGGTAATGAAGGAAATGTTATTGTGGTCCAAGGACAGGGTCTTGAGGGACGGCAGGGTCCCGAAGGCTCGTTCGGACAGAAACTTGAGCCTGTTCTTGTCCAGGTTTATGGCGGAGGCTTCGCAGGGGAACTCTTTGGGCAGCTCCGCCATCCCGCTGCGGTCACACAGGACGGAACAGCTCCTCTCCGGGGTGCAGGCGCAGGAGGCGGGGCAAGCGCGAGCGCACGCCCACCGACCCGCCATAGCGACACGCATCAGGCAGAGCACAGACACTGGAAACAACATCTCGTTCAGTGTTTATTTTTACTACTTTTTACATGTTATATAGACTTCAAATATATGAAGCAACACGTAGTAAAGAAACAAGGTAAATAACTCTACTAATTTGCTTCAGAGTTATTTAAAAACTGTAAACAAACAGGTGCGTTAGCTTCAGTGTAGTTAGCTCCTCCATTCAGACAGATACAAGGCAGTGTCCAGCAGTGATCTGGGTCATACCTGGACGACGGAGGGATTACACCTTTTTTTTCCTTTACTACATAATTCCGTACATTTTACTTCATATATTTGATGTCTTCTGTGTACATTTAAAGTAGAACGCACTAACAATAAAGGAAAAAAAGACACTGAATGAGAGGGTGTGTCCAAAGTTTGACTCATAGTGTAGGTCAGTCAGTTCTAGACAAGGCGGGTTTGTTTGTACGACACACTTGGTTCACAAAGAAATTCAAAGTGTTTTACAGAATAAGAAAGACATTAAAATCACTGGATTGAAACAGGAATGTCTCACATCTTCATGAAAACTGTTCCACGATTTAGCTAAATCAACACATGAATAATCGAACTGTGGAATTGTGTGTTTATATTCCAACACACTGGAAACTTGTGCGGAAAAAGCTCTGAACAAAAACTGGAATGTGTTTGTGTTTCAGCGCTAAGAGAACAGACAGTCAGTCAGACATTGGTAACATGAATGAGACACATGAGTCCTGTGCTCAGGTCTCTGGCTCCTGTGGCTCAGGTCTGTGGCTCCTGTGGCTCAGAGAATAGACTTTAAAGCAGCTCAGGTGCTGGGCCCTGGAGAGACTTGTAACAAGCAAAGTACATCATGATAGAGCCAAATGAAACATCTCACACTCTGAGGACTTCAGGGACCGGCCTTCTGGTTTAGTCCTGGTTTAGTCCTGGTTTAGTCCTGGTTTAGTCCTGGTTTAGTCCTGGTTTAGTCCTGGTTTAGTCCTGGTTTTCGGCCTGCTGCTGGTGCCCAGAGTCAGGACTAAACACAGACTAACCAGGACTAAAACCAGGATTAAACCAGGACTAAACCAGGACTAAACATGTTGAATCAGTGTTTCAGTTTTGTGCAGCTAAAACCTGGAACATTCTTCCTGAAGATGTGAGACAGGCCTCGACTTTGACAATGTTTAAATCCAGGCTCAAACGGTTCTGTTCAGCTGCTGTGACTGAAAGGGTTTGATTCTGCCTCTTCTCTTTTAATGTTAATGTTATGATGATTATTTATGTTTTGATTTGTTGTGTTGTGATTTTAATGTCTTTTTTATTCTGTAAAGCTCTTTGAATGACTTTGTGTATGAACTGTGCTGTACAAATAAACTTGCGTTGTCTTTCTCTGTGGTTTCTGTAGTTCTGAGATCGGAGACGTTATTTCAAAAATACATTGTCCCTCTTCACGTACAGTCAGACAGTGAGGGCTCCGGGCTAAAGTGTCATTTTAACCGCAGCAGTTGTGTTTTCTAGTGACTCATAACCAAACCACAATTACAGGAAGAAAATGCAAAAGAAACACCACTGACCAGTGAACGTGATGGTGGCCATTACTGTGGTGGCTCATGTGGGACATACCAGGATTAACACTGATCTGAAATTATACAGAAGAAATACATGGAAACAGATACTACAGTTATTAAACACGTTTGAACGAGCGTTTGAACGATAACAATAATAATCTAATAATAACGAATAGAACTGTTCCGTACCTTCGCTTGTTCCCAGACGTCCATGTGTGCGAAAGACTTGAAATATCCTCACGTCCATTCTATCCATCCCATATTAAACTGCGCCTGTTTAGAGCATCAGCAATACAACCCTCACCCTGCAGAGCAACAATGTGTGGCTGCTCTACGTGTGTGTGTGTGTGTGTGTGTGTGTGTGTGTGTGTGTCCCATTATAACACACACCAAAAAGCCATCTCTTAATGGCACTCAAATCCCCTGGATGGAGGGATGAGGAGAGGCTGTTGGTGGGATTACAGAAGTAATGCGACGTTCCCAGATGCAACAGACGAAGCGGTAACTTAGAAAGGCAGATTAGGGGTTCGGGCTCCTGCACACGGTCAAGTTCAATGTAAAACTTACAACATAAACGCAGATGTGAAATGGAGGAGATTACGGAGCCGTTGGCGTTAAGACCTGACGTGGGACCGGATCGATACAATTTGCTGAATTAGTTTTACTACAGGGAACAGCACGGTCCAAAGAGCCCACGCGCCACTGTCCTAAAAACCCAATTCTGACAATGACCAAACTTATACAACAGAGCTGCAGCGATGGCGGCTCTACGGGTTATTACGAAAGACACATTAGAGCCACATTAGACGGGACACGTCGGCCTCGGGAACTGGGTGAACACTGCACTCAGTCGGTAATTAATGTAAGATAAAGAGTTAAACAAAAATCTGCTGTATTTATATGCATTTAAAATATATACTACCTTCCCCGAATATCCAAATATATGAAGCCAGGTCAGGGGCGGCGCCAGACACTTTTGGTTGGAGGCAGGGGCGGCGCCGGGGGGGGGCTTGG
>JACM01040565.1:0-31808 GCA_000787095.1 Periophthalmodon schlosseri | reverse complement strand
CTGATTTAGTAATAGTTTAGTCCTGGTGTAGACTGAGGTCAGCCTGGTTTCGACCTGATTTAGTCCTGGTTTAGTCCTGGTTTAGACTGGCTTAGTCGTCCTGGTTTAGTAATGGTTTAGACCTGGTTTAGTCCTGGTTTAGTCCTGGTTTAGACCTGGTTTAGTCCTGGTTTAGACCTGGTTTAAGAATGTTACAGTATGCAAAAGTGATTAACCCAGAAGGATTTATGTCATGAGTCTTAGTAAGTAGTAGTAATAATGCATTGGATTTATATAGCACCAAGAGGCTGCCAATCTGTGCCATCGGCCCCTCTGACCGGCACCAACACTCACACGCACACCACATTCATATTAGGCGATGTGGATGAAGTGTCTTGCCTAAGGACACAACAACAGTTTTGCCACTGGCGCCCCACTGTGGCACCTGGTATTCCCAGCGGTCTCCCATCCAACCACTAACCAGGCCCAGCCCTGTTCAGTTTAGTTTTATCTATCTCTCTGTTGAGCGCCAATATCGTGGAGGAAATCGTACGCTATTAGTAACACAACACTGCTTTGTAAATAGTACGAGATGAACACATCCTAATCTGTCTATACCTCACCTCCACTGGCCTTAGGAGACCTTTTGGGAGCGGACATGTTTGTTGACCCCTCCTCTGTGTTATTTTTACCTCCGATTAGCCTCCCTCCTGATCCCCCTCTCTCCAAATGGGTGCTTCCTGTTTGCTCCAGCCGGTCACGGGTCAATTGTCTGTGCCTCCATTGAACCCATGTTTGGATGCCCATTGTGATATGGGCATTTATAGATTGATTAGCTTGTGGCATTGTCCATATAGCTCAGTTAGGTTTGCAAGTGTCACATATATTATATCTATTGTCCAAGGCTCGGAAACACCTGTCTTTTCTAAGGAGCATAAAGAGGATGTTAGCCTAGCCGTAGCTCATTCATGAAGCTAGTTCCTGTGGCTTTTTTCAGAAGGAAGCAAAGGAAGTTATCTCGGGTTGGTGATGATGTTTGAAATAGTGAGGTCAGTCATGTTGACATTTAAGTCCTGGTTTGGTTCTGGTGTAGACTGGGGTGGATCTGGTTACGACCTGGTTTAATCCTGGTGTAGACTGGGGTCAACCTGGTTTAGTCCTGCTTTAGTCCTGGTTTAGTCCTGGTTTAGTCCAGGTGTAGACTGGGGTCGACCTGGTTTAGAACTGGTATTTGGCAATGTACAGTTGAAACCAGAAGTTTACATACACTAAATAAAAAGACACATGAGATTTTTTTCTTAATGTCTGACATGACATTAGAATAAACTTTTCCTGTTTTAGGTCAATTAGGATTACCAAAATTATTTCTTTTGGCTAATTCCAGAAATAATGAGAGAAGGATTTTTTTAGACAATTTTTCATTACTTTCTTCAGAGTCGGAAGTTTACATTCATTTCATTAGTACCAGTTTTGGTACCATTGCCTGTCACTGTATGACTTGGGTCACACGTTTTAGATATCCTTCCACAAGCTTCTCACAATAGTTGGCAGGAATTTCCCTCCTGACAGAACTGGTGTAACTGAGCCTCGTTTGTAGGACCACCTGAAACACACTGCTTCTTTGTGTAACATCATGGGAAAGTCAAAAGAAATCAGCCAAGATATCAGGAAGAGAATTGTGGACTTGCACAAGTCTGGTTCAACCTTGGTGCAATTTCCTGATGAAGGTGCCACGTTCATCTGTTCAAACAATTATACACAAGTATAAACACCATGGGAATGTCCAGCCATCATCGCTAAGGAAGGAGACGGCCATGTTCATCTGTTCAAACAATTATACGCAAGTATAAACGCCATGGGAATGTCCAGCCATCATACCACTCAGGAAGGAGACGGGCTCTGTGTCCCAGAGATGAATGTGCTTTGGTCTGAAATGTGCATATCAATCCAAGAACAAAAGCAAAAGACCGTGTGAATATGCTGGCTGAAGCTGGTTAGAGTGTGTCATTATCCACAGTGAAACGAGTGCTGTACCAACATGGACTGAAAGGCCACTCTGCAGGAAGAAGCCATTACTTCAAAAGAAACAGAAAAAGTCAGATTACAGTTTGCAAATGCACACAGGGACAAAGACCTGAATGTTTGGAGACATGTCCTGTGGTCTGACAAAATAAAAATTGAACTGTCATAATGAGCATTGTTACATTAAGAGGTAAAAGGGAGAAGCTTGCAAGCCTGACAACACCATCCCAACTGTGAAATACGGGGGTGGCAGCATCATGTTGTGCAGTTGTTTTGCTGCAGGAGGGACTGGTGCACTTCACAAAATAGATGGCATCATGAGGAAAGAACATTATGTGGAAATACTGACGCAACATCTCAAGACATCAGCCAGGAAGTTAAAGCTTGGGCACAAATGGGTCTTCCAAATGGACAATGACCTGAAGCATACTGCCAAACTGGTTACAAAGTGGCTTAAGGATAACAAAGTCAATGTTTTGGAGTGGCCATATAAAGGCTATGTAACATTGCAGATTTTTACACATGCAAAAATGTAAACAATAGGCCTATTTTTACTTGGTTGTGTAGTGAAAAAGAAAGGGATATGGTAACATTGAACTAATTTATAAACTTCGTGTTCCTTTTCCGAGAGCATTTTTGGAATTTAAGAAGACGACACAAGAAGTCACGTTGCGTCAGTGAAGACAGATGTTTCAAACAGTGAGGTCCACTGTTAGCGTGTTAATATTTGGTAGCATTATAGTGCCATCAAAACTGCTCTGGTCTCTGAGAGTTGTGAAAAGCGCTTATAAACTCATGACAGTGATTAATTATAATGCTCAGAATGCATAAGGTAAGTGAGGAATAACTTTGGACCGATGCAAAACATTAAAAAATGAACTAAATCTGTTTTTTAAGTTTTGAAGACAGTACAAATCTGGTACAGCACCTTTAAAGAACATTTCCATTTGTTCTCCCACATTTGGACTCACGATCATGCTCATATTTATTCACCTGAGTGATTATGCTGGAGGCAAGGTGCATGAACTGTGAAGTGTCTTGCTCAACGGCACAACGGCAGGTACAGACCCAAGGCAGGTTTCATCGACCAGCCTTCAGGTTTGTGGACAAGCTTGGATGACAAGTAAGATCATGTTTAGATCATAAACTGTGTAAAGAAGTGGACTAAGTGAGTGTGACGTCACCCATAGCGTTCGGCTCCAGTCAAATGAAGCTCATCGAGGCTAGAGCGGTTATAGGGGCCAATATGGAGCCGAGTTCTATATTTGGAGTATCATAGCAACCAAAGAACCAATCCAGAGTGAGGCTGTTGAAGGTAACGCCCCTTACCGCTTAGTAACTCTGTCAATCAAACCTGTTGCTAACGCTAGCAGGAGTGACCTCAGGGAAAGAAGGCGCTTCGTTGGTCTGTTAATAATCATATCTTGATTTACAGACACAATAGCCAAATTAACCAGGATCATGCAGAGCGGATTAATACAAATATTTTAGATCAAAATGTCATGCAGAGCGGATTAATACAAATATTTTAAGATCAAAATGACGCGTCTGACAGCAGCAGTTACAGACAGAGGGGCTACAGTTTTTCAGTGTAAAGTGAATTGGAGCCAGAGTCGATGGAGCCGGAAGTGCGCCCACGATCACTTCCTATTTGGAACACGGTGGCTAGCAGCTTAGCTATGTCCATTTATATATGCAGTCTATGGTTTAGATCTAGTTTGTGTCTTGGTTCATGCATCATTTGTTTAGATTTGATAGACTCGGTTTGTGTTTTTCTATTGTGTGTTCCTATTACAAGTACATGTATTTGTTGCCATAATAATCTATGACATGTTTTGGACCGTGGAGAGAGCACAGAACAGACAGCACACTTATCAGACACAGACTACAGTTAGACTGGTCGGGCCACATTGGGGACAGGACTGACGTGAGGAAAGATGGAGTTTGCAACAGCAGGTCACAGATCAGCGGCTTTGAAGATCTGTCTGTTAGAGGCTCGCAGTGCCTTTGATCGTGAGGACATTCTATAAGATCTTGAATCTGAATGCACACGTTTGACAGTGAGTGTGTTCTGAGAAGTTTAAATACAACTCATTTTTCTGTGTCCTGTGCCCTTTTTTTTTGGATAAAATATATAATTTTAAAATGTGCAAAACTGCAAGCAGGTGCTCAGCCTTCTGGTGGAGAGTATGTGACCTGCTTGTCTCCTTTTCTCTTTTGTTTTTCTTTCATTTCATTTATATTTATTTATACTGGGAGAGCCCAGAGCACCTGACTCTCCTTTTCATGGGCGCCCTGTTGCAATACAGAAATATAGAAACAAAAACAAACAAAACAAAAAGTACAGGTGCAGGTGTGATTGATCTGGGGGTGGAAAGTCACCATGATTCCTTGTAACTAAAACGTTAGAACCATACTTGGGAACACTCACCATGGAGACAGATACGTTTTATGCCATACTGTGTAATATTATAGCCAGAGGAACCACATTTCCATGGAAGCAGGAAGAGGCCCTCTTCCAGGTTAAATAAGAGTCAGGTTTGTGAAGATGCAAGCCCACTCATAGTAAGGACGCATTCTCTATTTCTGCATTTCAGTCTATTTTTTGGCAAAAAAAAGTTACATACTAGGACTTACAAAGATCTACCACAGGCACGGAGGCAGGTTGTTGCCAGAAATCTAAGTCAGTTACAGTAACAGGCTACTAATCCTGTTTGTAAAAATACATTTGAAACGCTGAACATAAATCATCAGATTTATGGTTTGATTAGAGTTAAAGGATGTAGTCTGCACTGTTACTTTTTTATTAGAAGGTACTACAATCTCATCTGAGCCTGTGTCCAGAGCCTTAACCTGCAGATAGAGACACATACAAGTGTGTCTCATTCTCAGTTTATGGACAGGCCTCATGTGAAAGAACCTCCAGAATTCACTCACTGAGCTGCAGAGGCTGCACTAGCACTGATTCATGACTGACTGCAGGTGCTGGGGTTTAGGTAGTGACCATTCAGATCAGAGAGAGGGACTTTAGGATTTCAGCAACCCAATTGGCAACCCAAATGAGAGATTCATGTGAGGCTCATTCTGCTTTCTGATTGGACAATTGTCTTGAGAACTAAAATACCAAGTTATAACAAACAACTTAGCCATCTTGTCCAATTTTTATTTTTTAATTTTTGTAATTAAGAATAAATCAGCATTACAATTGTTATCAGTAAAAGCTATATTTGATTTGGACATGTTTACCTCGTATCTGGAGATGCAGGTAAGTTTATGAAATTAAAAACATACAGTTCCTTTAAAGTGACAGTATGTAACTTTCTGGGGGTGGCACATCACCTGCATGATTCCATGGAAATAGAAACTTAAAACCATTCTTCGGAACATTTTTCATAGAGATAGACGTTTTATGCCATACTGTGGAATATTATAGTCAAAGGAACGACATTTCCATGGAAACAAGCTGGAGACAGGACAAATAAGAGTCAGGTTTGTGGAGATGCAAGCCTGCTCAGATTAAGGAGACACATTTTTTAATTTTTTAGACACAAAAATGAGAAAAAAAAAAAATCATATCTGAAGGAGCGGTGCAGGAAACACAAATGTTCAAATTATTTCATATCGTCAACATAAAACATGTGCCCTTTATAGTCAGATTTCACAGTGAAAAGAGAACGAAAACTTTTATTCGAGTGGCCTATTGTTACTCTTACAAACAGACTTCAAAAAGCTACTCAACTAAGTCTAACCGAGTTGACTTCCAATCTTATACCTAATATTAGCAGCCCTCTCACTGGCCCATTTGAGACTAGCCCTCCACCCCCCTCCACCCCACCCAAGTCTGGTGGATGTGCCCCAGCCTAATGACAGCGTGAGGGGATCTGAACCGGCACCACGGCAGCCTCCAAAACAATGGAGCGGCCATGCTAAAGATACGTTAGCATGCTAAAGACACGCTAGCATGTCGAGATCACAGAGCGGAGCGGCCTTCCTGTCTCCCTTGCCTCTTATTATTAAGTGTCCCGGGACAGTGGAGAGGCAGTGGGACAGTCCAAACCCGTGTCCCCCTCTCAGACGTCCACAACAAGAAGACAACAGGATGTTATGGAGGAAATTACAGAGCGGACATGATCAAATGGAGGAAACGTGTTCAAATTGGGAGGTGATGGCCTGGTTGGTGTTTTTATTCCTGGCTTTGAACCGGGTTTAGTTCTGGTTTAGACCTGGTTTAGGCGTATTTTTTGGACAGTTTGAAATTAGATTGGTTTGTGTGGAGTTCTATTTTAGTCTTTTTGGTTCTTGTCCCAGTTTAGGCCTATAGTTTGGGGTCCAGCATGGGTCAAATAGTCTAATTTAGTCCCATATTTTAGATCCGTTTTAGAACTAGTTTAGACATGGTTTAGTCCTGGTTTAGACCTAGTTTAGACCTAGTTTAGTCCTGTTTAAGCCTTTGTTTAGTTCTTGTTCAGGTCCGAGGCCTATCTTATTGAGTTTTCATTACCCAGACCTGCAAGTTCTACATATCACATAAGCCTCTTTTCCTCTGGCACAGTTCGCTTGGGTCTGGTTGGTGCGGCTCCCTCCAGCCCACTTGTGTTTCCACCAGCTCCGAGACATTGACGTCACCCAAACATAACTTATGCTTTCTTAATAAATAAAATCTAAATTGTATTATACTCATAATTATAAGGCTGATCTCAGCGATACACAAAAAGGTGTTTAGTAATTCCAAGTTTGTGGCGCTGCGGGACGAGGCTAAAGCTGTCCCGCGTTTTAGCCGCTCTTCATGTAATGCTTTGGGTTTGTCTCATGTTAGATGCATTATGTACTGGAAATATAATATGTTTGATCTTTAAACGTGAGTGCTGTACATCCACAAACAGGAAACAGCTGTGGCATTCGTGCTAACTTTGTTTTGCGAAGCATGTCAGCTCAACATATAAGTTGCCAATCTCACAAGATCAAGTCAGCGTTTGGTGAGAAATAATCATTTTATGTTTATATCTGCTTTTTGCCGCCTTGTTGTCGTCTGACTGCATTCTCTCTTGTCAGTCATCTGTTTGGTCGTTAACCAGGCCTGGAGCCACGCCTGCACCTCGCTGGGAGCTAGTACCCTCCAGGGTCTACTTCGGACCCCTCAAACGAAGAGATATGGATCACTTTAAACTGTGGAGACACTACCTCTCTGCTCTAAAGTGAACCAGTGGAAACGAGGCTACATAGGCTTAATGTTTCTGTGGAGCTCAACAGTGACCGCCCGGTTATGGAAGTTAATTTCTCATTCATTTTTCCCATAGACTTTCTGAAAAAATTATATTAAAAGTTGGCTCAGGGCTAATCCGCTCTGTGGTAACTAATGAGGAGTCAGCCTGACAAATTTTATTTGAAATCAGTTTCTGAAACTTTAGAAACTGCTAAATTATTAAAACATCTTACCCAATCTTGTGTTTTAAATGTGCTTTTTGGACTTAAAGCAACTGTGTTATGGATATTAGTTAGCACGTAGCTGGTTAGCCACCGTGATGCCTCTTGATATTTGAATTTTTTGAAAAGTCTATGGGAAAAATGAATGGGAAATGTACTTCCGGAATTGGAGCAGGTGGTCACTGTTGAGCTCCATTTCCAATGGAAGAAAAATAAATGCATTCAAAAAGTAAAAGTAATCTGCTGTACTTGAGTTTTGTATTTTTGCACTAGTTAAAGGTGCACTATGGAACATTTCTGGTGGGGAACCCTTTATCTAGTTGTCTCCATGGAGATGGTATTGCTTTAACAGTTCTCTTCAAACTGTGCCAGGTGTTTGAAAGACGTGACTGTTATAAGGGCAGTTGGCGCAATGTCACGTAGTACTTGAAATTGACTGTTAGCAGCACAAACTCAGTTTGTTTTTGAACACTGCAAATTCACCTTGTTTTCACTAAAATTGCCAGAAAATCACTAAAAGTAGACAACGCTATTAAAACCCTATATACACAGTTTAGTAGCAAAAAAGATTTGAGTGTTAGTGTTTAGTTCCACTTTAACTAGTGAAATAGTTGGTTACCTCTTGCACTAGTTAGCATGTTTCTGTGATATTAGGTCAGGGAACACAGTTGCAAAATGTGTCCGTTGGGCTGTTGCTTCATTGGGCTGTGGGGCTCCCTTCCTGTTTTCAAAGGATTGTGTGGGATCTCTGCTAATGGTACTCAACCAAATGTCTGTTAACCAAAAGTTTAGAAGAATTAAAGATAATGGCATTACTCACTAGTAGTAAAGCTCTGAGCAATGTGGTTTTCTGTCTCTAGATTTAAGGGCTGCATACTGAAACATATTCAAAATGGAGGGTCACAGACTATGTCAGTTCAGATGGATGCATTTAAATAGCTTTGTCAGAGCCATTGTACCTTTAATAAGGTGTGTAAGGCTTTAGATCAGTATCACAGTGCAATGTGATGTTACTGAGGTTATAGTGAAAGAATTACTAAAATTTGCAGTAAAAAGTGATCATTTAGGCCAATTCAAGAAAAAGTGGTCTGAGGGCCCCCCAGAGCATAGTTTGGACATCCCTGCTTTAGTTCATACACCTTTACTGCACTCTTGCATATCCCTAGAAGCTATTGTTTTTAGCCTTATTTAACCTGCTGCACTTCTGACCACATGTCCTCTCCTGGCATGAGTGGTAAGGTACATGTACATTTTATTAGGCTATAATAAGTTACAAAATGTGAATTATCACAGTAAAAGGTACAGTAACTTTCTGGAGGCGGCGCATCACCTGCATAATTCCATGGAAATAGAAAGCTAAAACCATACTGTGGAACATTATCAATGGAGACAGACACGTTTTATGCCATACTGTGGAAGATTATTTCCATGGAATAACCTTCCTCTTCACAGATCTCAACTGTAACTTGACCTGGTGCTGTCACCTGTTTGTCTCCACAGAGACAGATACGTTTAATGTCACACTGTGGAACATTCCAGGCAAAGAAATAACATCTCCAGGGAGACCAGCAGGTGAAAGACCCTCCACCAGAAAAGTGATGTAGTGCATCTTTTAAGTCTCAGTCTTGTTTACAGCGGATAGTGCTGTTTAACCGTATGTGTGCTAACTTGCCCTGTGTTTTGACTGTCACATAGACCTGGACACCTCTCTTCTTCCTCATCCCTCGCTCTTTACTCGTCTGTCATGATCCATTAAAGGTACAGTACTCTGATAACCGCGTGATTTAGCCGTAGTGAGTGGCGCTCCGGAGATGTGCCGGTGTCTTTGTGAGTGCTAATCATGTTGAAAAGACGGCTCCGGTTACACAAAGCGAGCCTGCTGACAGAGGCTTAGGGAGAGTCCTGTTTGACTCCTCTGCTCTGACTTTACTACAGGACTAATAACATGTGCGGCGCGCGGAGAGGCTGAGGTCACCGTCTGCTCTTTGTGTCACTGATCTTATCTTAAAGGAACATTTGCAGACACACTGATCTGATCTGATCTAAGAGACTTTCTATTTCTGAGGAAAGACTGGGTCAGAAGTGAGTACAGAACAATGGATGGTGTGATAGTGTAAAGCACATCTCTGAACATGTGGACAGCACTAGAACAGCAGGCTTTGGGTTAAAGGGGACTGTAAAAATCTGTGAGCCTGCAAGATATTGTCTCAGAGGTTATTGTGGCTATTGTGTTTCTATCAATGCTCGCACTATTTCTCCGCATGCATGTCCTGTGTCATGTTTTATGTGCTTACTTATTTCCCTCTGGCTGCTCATGCATTGGTTGCAGGCATAGACTGTATAAAGAAGTTGACTAACGGAGAGCGACATGACCCATAGCGTTCGGCTCCAGTCAAATGAAGCTCATTGAGGCTGGCAGTTATAGGGCCAATTTGGAGTTCCATATTAGGAATTCCGAGCGTGAGTATCATAATAACAAAGAGCCAATCCAGAGCGAGGCTGTTGAAGGTAACGCTCCTTCCCACCTGTGCCACTGGTTTGGCAGGAGGACGCTGTCAATCAAACCTGTTGCTAACAGGAGCGACCTCGGGGAAAGAAGGCACCTGATTTGTGTCTTATTAATGTTCATATATTGAGTTATGGGCACAATAGTGAAATAAAAATGCCAGGATCATGTAGAGCGGATTAAAATGAACATTTTAAGAGCAAAATGACAAGCCTGACAGCAACAGTTACAGAGACAGGTGACAGTTTTCAAATGTAAAGTTAAATGGAGCTAGAGCCGAAGCGCATCCATGCTCACTTCCTATTTGGAACACGGTGGCTATAAGTTTAGCTATGTCCATTTATATATACAGTCTTTTCATTTATATATACAGCATTTCCACTGTCTAAACTGATCCATACCGCCCCGTTTGAAGGGTCCCATGCTGGAGGTGCCACCTTCCAAGGGAGACCAGCACGGTATGGACCTGGGACCAGCTTGCGGCGGGAGGGGCTAGACATGCCTCCACGCAGTCCTTGGAGGACCAGCAGGTTCTGACTAGGGTCCAGAACTAAAGCTTGCATTGGGTCCATGGCCACAGGTCAACACCACCTGTAAACAGTGGCCCTGCTTTACAATAGGCCTAATACAGCAGCCTGACCGCACACTGACCATAGGGCTGCATCAGCTGCACAGTCTCAACTGCCTCATGTTACACCACTAGAAGTAAACTAACATAAGCCTTTATAAAATGTGTGTTTAAGCGCCCATAGTACGCTATTTTCTGATCTATGTTCTAATGTTGTTTCCTCATCACAAACAGACCTGACATGTATAACTTCATTCACACATGTTTAACACACAAACCCTGCATATTAGTCTTCTTCTCCCAAACAGGAAACACTTTGTTCCACCTTGTGATGTCATGTGGTAATACAGGAAGTGCTCCACTGTTTGTAAACTCCATACACCTTCACTAGAATCAGGCGCAACAGAGCATTTGCGCTTTGGAGATGTAGACAGACTAATAATGAAGGATTACTCAAGCATGTGTGAATGAAACAAAACTCAACTCCAGGTATGTTTTTGATGAGGTAACAACATTCTAACAGGGCTTAAAGCTCACAAGAGTCAGTTTTGCGTAACATAGGACCTTTAAGACATAAACTACAGGGTTAGCAAATTTTATGACTACAAGTCTCAGTGGCGACAGGGTTTTTAATACTCTGCAGAGGACACAACGGAACTGCAGTCTATGCTATTTACTAATTTCAACAATTAAAATAGCAGTTTCAACATTTGTTTTGCTCCATAGTAAACACTTATCTTATACTCCTGTGTGTGAATGACTGCGTGAGTATATCTGTGTTTAACTGTGCCCATCTCCTCATACAATTGTGATTTTAATGACACCAAACAGCACAGGGGAAGTCCGCCGGGCCACAGAAACAACACTTAGGTCACTCCTCTTCTCCCTCGTTCAGCTTGTCATTACCTCTCTATCCCCATCCATCCTCTCCCTCTCCTCCGCTTTGAACTCTCCTTGTTTTTTCTCCAAAAGCGTGAGTTAGTAAAGAGCCGGTATCGCTCGCGTGCAGACCGATATTACCCCTTTAAGAGCACAACAAATATGCGCGCGCCCTGTAATTAGCCTGTTGACAAGTGCACTCTCGGACCCGGCTAATTGCTGGGGCAGGTATGGCAGGAGACAGGTGATAGACTGCTCCCCGGAGTGAGTGAGCGAGGGCGGGTGGATGTGTGGGTGGGTGCTGCAGACAGACACCCTGGCACCCGCTGATGTCACCCGGGCGCTTGTAAAGGGACGTCACCGCGCCCCGGCTCCACTGTGCCGCTGTGCCACTGAGCAAGGCGAAATGATAGAACAGTGCAGGTGAGTGTGTCAATAGAAGTAGAAGACATGCAAACGGTTCTGCGGTATGTGGAGAGGGGTAATTACGTTCTTGCTCAATGGTTAAGTGTTGGTTAAGTGGTTAAGACGTGTAAATATGACAAAGCATTGTATTTTCACAGCAAAAGCCGAAGTTAAATCTGTCGACTGGACAAAACGTTGTAGGAGAGAAGAGGAGCAGCGAAACGGATCAGACCTGGACGACTGAGGGATTACACAGACATTGTATTTTCATGCTCAAAATATATAGTCATAGAATTATGGATTTGAATTCAAACTCCATTATTCTCCTTCAAAAACATCAAACACTAAATGTTTGTATCTGTATCATGTACATGTATATATATAGAAATGTAAATATGTACATGCTCTTATGGGGAGTGCATGTTTTTATTAGTATAGAAATACAGATATATGTGCATGTGTGTGTGTGTGTGTGTGTGTGTGTGTGTGTGTGTGTGTGTGTGTGTGTGGTGCGTGACTGAAAAACATATGGACATATGTTACAAATTATGGACACTGAACATCTTTAATGAAACTATACAATAAACATACATAAACTTAACATCATAATATTTAAAATTTTACTAAAAATCTTGTTTATTTGTCATATATAATGATAGGCCTGTCAGGATCATATATATTCAAGTTCAATATATCACTGAAGTAAATATAGACGATAAAGAGACTAATTTATGCCAGATTTAAACCCCAAAAACTATTCTAAATGGCAAGGCAAGGCCAGTTTATTTGTATGGCACAGTTGGTACACAAAGTAATTCAAAGTGCTTTACGGAATAAGTAAGACATTATAATCACAATCAACAAATCATACACAAAGTAATTCAAAGTGCTTTACGGAATAAGTAAGACATTATAATCACAATACAACAAATCAAAACATAAATAATCACAAATAATCATCATAAAATGAACATTAAAAGAGAAGAGCGCAGAATAAAACCCTTTCAGTCATATTCACAGCTAAACAGAACAGTTTGGAGCCTGGATTTAAACATGGTCAAAGTAGAGGCCTGTCTCACATCTTCGGGAAGAAGTTTTAGCAGCATAAAACTGAAACACTGACTCCCCATGTTTAGTCCTGACTCTGGTACATGTACAATACCAGAGTCAGTGTACAATATTGTAATGAGTCATAGAAGTTATTAATTCAACCTTCCATGGCTTAAATCTTATCATATAACCAAAAAGCAACCAAATATTTCCCAGTAGTAGTATATTGGTTTACTAGAGTTCACTCGAAGCCGACACACAAATATTCGGGGCATTTGACTTTCTGCAGACAGGACCAGAGTGACAGGTGACAGGTCGCACACGTCAGGAGCAGTAACAATACAACATCATACATATTTACTGCATACTCCACATACCAGGTACATGTAAGAGCTATGCACAGTACACTCATTTGCACGTAGCATACTATATTATCTATATATGTTTAAAGGGCATTTTAATCATTCCAGTCCTGGAATTGCCCATGTCTACTGAACAAAAGGTAAAAGGTAGCTGTTCATTTGAAAACTACTGCTTCATGACATCATAAGGTGGAACAAAGCGTTTTGAGGTTTCTCTAAGTATATATTTGATGAGGTAACAGCATTATAACATGGCCTAAAGCTCACAAGAATCCATTTTGTGTAATATAGGACTTTTAAGGTTGTGTCAGTCTTAACACTGTGAGATCAATTCCTGCCTCTGACTATTTGCTTTTCTGAATGTCACTCCCACTCTTCACCCCCTTATTGCATTATTTAAATTGCAGGTGTTTTGTACATGCATTCTTATTGTGAACGTACTCGCCTCTCCACAGATCTGACCTATAATCTGTATAACATTAGATTTTAATGGAGGCAAGCGTTAGACAACACCAAGCCCAGTTACAGGTCACATCTGTGGAACGACTTCTGCAACGGAATAAATGCAAAAATAGATACGTTTAAGGTTAAGGTGCACTTTATTGTCCACGTAGAGAAATTTGTCCTCTGCATTTGACCCATCATTCAACGCCACTGGGGCACCTCATCAGGAGCAGTGGGACCCATCTCTTGAGCTAGTCTTGGTCAGGACTACATTAGATGGAGGATTTGACCCATTTGTGCATGTTCTGGGTTAAGTGCTACCCATTCAGCCACCATGCAGTTTAATGCCACTATAAAGTGGGACGTTATCGGCAAAGGAATAACATCTCCATAAAAATTTACTGTCAAACGGCCATCAGCAAAAAATGCTGTCTAAAATGAAACTAAATTAAACAAAACAACACAAACAAACCAAAAATCAATCAATAAATAAAATAAAATAAATAAAACTAAAACTAAACATAGCAAAACAGAACAAAACAAATAAATAAAACAAAAAAACTAAATAAAAATAAATAAATAAAACAAAAAAACAATAAAAAAATAAAAAAATAAAATTTAAAGAAAGCAAAGCAAAACAGAACAAAACAAATAAATAAAAATAAATAAGTTAAATTAATTAATTAGAACAAAACAAAAAATAAACAAAAAATAAAACAAAATAAGAACAAAACAGGGGGAAAAAAACAACAAAAATAAATAAATAACACAACGTAAAATAAAACTAAAAAAAACCCCACAATCAAATAAAATAGAACAAAATCCCCAGTCTAGCCTGTGGTACTAGCCCCCTCTGTATTGTTGTTTGTTTGAGCAGAGCCTTGGTCCTTCCCGGATGGTGACTCTCATTATCAGTCTGGCCCAGTAATCACAGCCTGACCAAACAATGTGCCCTTTAATAGAGGCAGGTGTGGCTCCCCCGCGTCTACTGCTACTATTACTACTAGTACTACTACTACTACTGTTACTACTACTTATACTACTCCCACTGTCCTCTGAAGTCTGTGAAGTGTAGGTGAGTCAGAGGAGAGGGACTTAAAAGCATGGAAGCTAATGCAGTGGGTTTTATGACAATGGCAAACAGTGGACCAATGTTGGACAGTCTAATAAAGTTACAAGGTTTTTGGCGCTATTTTGACTGTGAATAATCATTTTAATTAAAAAAAAAATTGGTCCTGGTTTGGTCCTGGTTTAGTTGTAAATAGTGCATTTGAATTTGCTGGGTCTTTCATGCAGTGTAATCAGACTAAACCTAAAATGCCTCTCTCTGATCTGAACGGTCACTAACTAAACCCCAGCACCTGCAGACAATCATGAATCAGTGCTAGTGCAGCCTCTGCAGCTCAGTGAGGGAATTCTGGAGGTTCTTTCACATGAGGCCTGTCCATAAACTGAGAATGAGACACACTTGGATGTGTCTCTATCTGCAGGTTAAGGCTCTGGACACACAGGCTCAGATGTGATTGTTGTTCCTTTTTTAAATCTGTAAGAGCACAGGAAACACACACTCTCTTTAAGCTCTCAGCAAGGAAACAGACTAAATATGCAGGAATAAACAAACACAGAGAAATGAATAGAAGAAAAACAAAACTAGAGTCAGTAATACGGGTTGGGTTGTGATGTCATATCCAGGTACAAATGAAATGTTTATTTTCTGTGCTCATGTGAGGCTCAGCTGTATTGTATTGAATTGTGCATATCTGCTGCAGACACCGGTGAGGGTGTCTGCTCTTCAGTCAGATGCTTTTAGAGATAAAGAAATACTTCGCCACAAAGAGAGGGAGGAGTTTACTGCATACGATACTACACAGATACTTCACACTCAGTGGAGTAGTGAAGGGTTCATGTCTCCATAGGTAATACTACTGTAAGATCTGACTTCACCTACAGACAGAGAAGACAACATCTGTGCTCAAGTGAGAGTAAGGTTTCTTTACAATAACATTATTCAAGTTGATGTAAAAAGTAGTGAACCAAGTAATTACTCAACTAGTGTGAGTCAGTGTAATGTAAAGACTAAAGTGATGCATAGATTCAGAAAATGTCAAAGAACAGACACAAAACAAAACACCTTTAAGGCAAGGGCTAAGAAAACACACAACATAATGCTTTTGTTACTTGTAGACTTAGGAACCACAACTTTTACTCAAGTAAGAGTACTGTTACTTCAAATATAATATCAGTCAAGTAGAAGTAAAAGTAATGTGTCTGAAAACTTGTTTAAATGTGTATGAAAAGTACTCTGAAGTACAATTTCAAGTACTGAATATTAACCACCAATGGCCCGGCTCATTTGACTAATAACCCTGTAAAGTGCAGACTGTCCCATCATGCATCAGTGCTGCTCTGTGATTGGTCTGAACCACTGGTTAACGGACAATCGCACCAGCGGGAGTTTGTGAACCCACAAATGTCATGAGAATTCATCTTGCTGGCCACATTACTTTGATTTACTAACTTTTACAAGCGCAAAAACACTGCTAGCATGTAGCGCTAGCCTCAGCTAACCTAGACATAGAGCGTAGCCAAAGCTAACGATTAAAAAGCGTTTTTTTAAGACAACAGATGGTTTTGAGCTGAGAAGAAGTTTATGATCTGAAAATAGGTAAAAATCACCACAAAATTTGACCTTTGTGAAAGTTGTAGGTGCCCTGTCAGTCCCTGTCAGTCCCTGTCAGTCCCTGTCAGCTGAACACGAGCAGTTTGTGATTACATTGTGCTCTATGAGAAAAATCCTTTCTGGGCAGAAGGGATTTTTTTGTTGTAGTACCAATGAGTGGCCACTAATCCAACACCAGACGGCTCTAAGCAGCAATACACTATCCAGTTGTTTTAATAGATCCATGCAGCTAACCAGCACAACTTCAGTGACTTTAGCACACACCCCCACCCCCCAGTTCTGGAAGTATATTTCTCATTCATTTTTCAGACATACTTTCTGAAAATAAATAAATAAATACATAAAATAAATGTTTGAAAGCTCAGGGCTTGTCAGCTCTGTGGTAAATGACCACAAGATCTATCATTTTATTTAAAATCTGTTTCTGAAACTTTGTAAACTGCTAAGTTATTAAAACACTTTGCAGAATCTTTTGTTTTAAATGTACTTTTTGGACTCAAAATAACCATGTTATGGATATTAGTTATCATGTAGCTGGTTAGCCTCCGCGATGCCTTTGAACTCTTAATATTTGAATTTTTTTTATGGAAAATTTATTTCCAGAACTGGAGCAGGGGGTGACTGTTGAGCTCCATAAGGCCTGTTATTCGCTCAGTGGTAATTGGTTGTAGCCATAACAGATTGTGTGAATTTTAAATTCCTCATGTCTTGTAGTGAGAACTCAAACAATCATATAAGACAAACAAAAAAAAATAAAACGGTGCTGTGGACACAGGCTTAATCACCAGTTTACTGTTCACCCGTCCATCTCACTCTTATCCAGGTGGAGCTGAAATGCCTGTAAAGAATCAATGTGAAAGTGAATCATAGCTCCATAAATCCGTCCTCTCTCTTCTGTCCCTTACTTATTACTTTTTCTTTTTTGTACATTTCAGGTGTGTTCAGCCACCCACCTCGCTGTGCGCCGTTCCCGTCAGCTCCTGCCTGCTGTACCGATGACAAGTGCAGGTGATTATCTTGCTTTCAGGCTAACAGGTATGCTAACAGGTATGCTAGCAGCTGTCATATCCAATAGGCCCGCTCACACTAACCCACCCACAGAGACGAGCTAATGATAGATCATATCCAGGAGAGGAGGAAATGGTTATAATGTGTGTGAAAGACATAAGCGACCTGTATGCGATGTTCTGAAATGGTAAGTTTTTGTGCGGCGCTCGTACGGGTGATGCTAACGGTCGCCAGGCCCACAAAAATCTGCCAAAAAAACCCTACTACTTCAATGTTGTGTGTCGTCCCTGAGCAAGTGTCAATGAGATGTGCATATTTTAACCACGTAATGAACATTTTCAAATGTTAAGTCAGCATTAAACAACAAGCAGCCGTGTGTTATGCAGTTTTAACACACAACATGGAGTCCTAGAACACCCTGATGCACACCTGAACCTGAACAGAGCATGTGTTAATCCTCCTGCCAATCACGTCCCACTGAAACTGGGCAGACAGGATACAGTTCCAGATTCGTCTTTGTATTTTTGATGGTTTTGGCTGGACAGGTAATTAGAATGATGTTTCTCTGTATTTTTTATACAGAGGTTGGCTGGTCATCACAGTGATATATTTTTCCTCGTAAGCAGCCATATTTGTTTTGATGTGGGCAGCCCTTGCGTGCCCCTGATAATCCAATTAATCCACCTCCAGGTAACAATTTTTGATTCCCAGAACATTTTTTTCGTTTGTTTTGTTCCCAGAACGTTCCCTGAAGGTGACTTTTGGTTCTCTTAATGCTACTTTGGAAAGTTTTCTGGCAGTTGTACAACGTTATTTTTTTAACCTTCATGTCACCTTTACAGAACGTTCTTTGAAGGTTCCCTAAAGAACCGCAGGCTCACATTATTTGTGCAAACTTGTGGGAAATGTTACATTTTTTGGTTCTGTACCAAACGCTTTCAGAGCAGCACTCCTTTTACATAAATGTCGATCAAAGCTGGATTTAAATTTTTGGTTCCCTAAACATTCTGGGAACCTAACTTTCAAAGACCGTTTTGAGAATGTTTTTGGTTAGGTACAAACTAACCTTTAGAGAACAGGCTAGCATTCCCTGTTAGCTGGGCTGTCAATCACACCTATTAAACAAACTGTCAAATTTTGCAAGTGACTAGAAGCCCAAAGCTGCTCTATAGACAACCAGTGCCAGCCCGAGGGCCCTTTTATGGGAGAGATTCACAGCCCCGCCCACTGCAGTAAAAGGGTGGGGCTTCTTGTACTTTACAACTGCTTTAGTGACTATTAAGAACCAATCCAACGACACCTTTTACTAATCATAAGTGGGTATTTATCACATTGTGAGGACTTAAATCTGTACACACTCTCACGTCATGACCTGGCTCCCTTATGGGGACAAAAATCAGGTCCATGACCTAAATCCTTTATTATTACAACATGATTTAAAGTTCAGATATGGGTTAAACAGGGTAAGGTTAGAAATCCATTCCCAATGTCTGAACGCAATTTAAATCATCTTATCCATTCCTCAGTTGTATTATACATATTCTTATGAATGTAGCAATAATGTAAATCATACGGGTGTCAACAACACCCTCACATGACTGGAAGCCCTGACACTTTCCCTGTGTAAAAGCCTGAGAGCGCACAGGGGCTGTGCAGAGGCTGGTCACATGATCACATACAGGTCCAGTGAGAGTGAGGAGGATCTCTGCACCTGTGTCATGTGTGCTCAGACATGTTGTGTTCACCACATTCTACGATCTGATGTCATTTTACTGTTACACTGCAATAAAAACACACATGATTCAATAGCTACGCACTGGGGCTTTAAAGGCCACTCTTTTCTGCTGCGGTCTGCCATCTGCTTGTTTTAATGCTCATGTTTTTACTTCGCCTGGAATTTTGTACAGTTGACGTGTCTGTCAACTTATCTATCTACACGAAAACAAGCAGGTGAGGGCACAAGTTACAGGTCAGATCTGTGGAGAGGCGAGCCCACAGATGCATGGTTTCCAACATGTAGCCTATGTATGCATATAAACGAAAAATGAATGATATTTGAACTTTATCATTTTTGTTTGGGGGTTTGTTTGGGCTGATTTTGGGTTAGTAGCTACTTATTTAATACCCTGACCCTTAGTTAAGTAGTTACTAAGCCCAATTTTAAACAATTCAATTTTATAATTTCACATGAACCCAACCAATGGGTAATAAAGTCTGCTGCTCCTTATGCACGAGATCTATCCAAATGCCCCGGGAGGCGTCCAGATGCCCCGGGAGGAGTTGGTGAGGGGAAGTGTGGGAGGGAGGGGGCGAGAGATGACCCCAGGCATTTGGATTCGAACGGTGAGATTACAGGCTAACAGCGCTAACAACCTGTGTCACTGCATTTCACATGGGAGACAGTGGAGCGTCTGCGGCTAATACACAGAGCGAATCCACAAAAGCATGAGCACCAGGCGTTTCAGTCTGACTCACTCAAACGCACATAAATGTATGACAAATGAATGCGTTAGGGATGAGATAAACCATTACTTTTCAAACGGGGAAATTACAGTGTTGCAACTCAAAGTTCAAATACAGCAGGAGAAAAGGAAACAACTATTGAAAAGACTTAAGGCAGACCTATTCTTGGCTGCTTACGAGGAAAAAAGAAAGGAAAAAAATATCACTGGGGACTGAAAAACATGGAGGATTTCTGTAGAATCAGTGAGCGAAGCCCCAAAATCTAAACACTAAACTGTTAATCTGAGGGAAATGATTTTCTTCTAAATGATGCGTGACCAGTGAATTCCTTCGTTTCACATGCATCACTGAAATAAACAAATCTGATTGGACGGCTGCGTTTGATTCTGCTCGAGATGCGGTGGAGGACGTGGGGACCAGACAAAAATATGTGTGATTCGAGTCGTAGTTTTAGTCACCACTGATTACGTTTATTTAAGCTGCCTTTACTTTTAATGATCAAAACTATGAACCAATATTAAAATATGTTGGTCACGTACAAAACCACAGGCTTCAAGGAATCCACCCACTCGCAAGACAAGTGTCCTCAGGTACTGCTACTACAGGAATCGTGAGTAACAGATGACATGCAAGAGAGGAGGAGAAGAAGAGAGGGAGGGAGAAAGAGAGAAAGGGAACGGGCGACAGTGGCTCAGTTGGTAGAGTGTTTGTTGGCGGTTTGAATCACCCTCTCGACATAAACTCGACATAAATGTCACTGGTTGACCGGTCAGATCCACTGGCCCACAGGTTCGCGGTGCAATTCCAGCTCCCACTGAAGAATGTTGTCGTTGTGTCCTTGAGCAAGACACTTAACCCCCCTCGTCCCCAGTGTCTGCGTACACTGGTGTATGAATGTGTGTGTGAATGTGTGAGTGGTTCCTTGATGTAAAGCGCTTTGAGTGACTTGAAGGGTGAAAAGCGCTGCATCAAAATGTGACTACCATGTGACCAAAGGAAGGGAAGAGGAAGAGTGAGAGAAGAAAGAGAGAGGGGAAGGAAGGAAAGAGAGGGAGCTAGAGAGACGGAGGGTGGTAGAGGGGAAAGAGAAAGAAAGAAAGAAAGAAAGGAGGAGGGTGAAGGAGAGAGAGGGAGAGAAAGAGGGAGGGAGAGAATGGAAGAAATAAAGGAGGAGAGAGAGTGGTGGAAATAAAGAAAAAGAAAGAAAGAAAGAAAGAAAGGGGGAGGGTGAAGGGAGAGAGACCTTAACCATGCATTTATTATATGAGAGAGACAAAGACAGGCAGAGGGGGAAAGAGGGGTTGAATGAAAGATGAGAAAGAATGGGGGGGAGAGTGGAAGAGGCAGAGAGAGAGGGAGGGAGGGAGAAATAGAAAAAGGGGGAGAAAGAAAGGGGGAAGGAGTGGTAGAATAAGAAAGAGAGAGAAAGAGAGGGGGAGTGAAGGAGGTGGAGGAAGACGGACATAGAGAGAACTAGAAGGAGAGAGGGAGCAGAACTAAAAAGCTGAATGAAAGCAGTGGGTGGGGCGACGGAGCTGAATGAAAAGTGTTGAATGAAGTGACTCTCGGCCCAGAGAGAGAGAGAGAGAGAGAGACGGAGAGGAGGAGGAGGTCTGATGATACACTGCAGCTCGTGTCAGGGTGATAATGAGTACCTTGCTCGGGGAGAGGGCCGCAGGAAGTACAAACAGAAAAAGTACAGAAAATTTGTACAAGTTGTAAAAGTACATACATGGCAAAAATGTACTCAGTTACAAGCTAAATTTGTACTTAAAGTCACAGTATGTAACTTTTTTGCCAAAACATAGACTAAATAAAAGCATGTTTAAAATGAATATTGGGTGTTTTTTGTGGCACTGAAAAACATGCGTCCTTACAGTGAGCGGGCTTGCATCTCCACAAACCTGACTCTTACTTACTGTTCTCCTTCTCCTTCTTCATGGAAATGTTGTTCGTTTGGTTATAATCTTCTACAGTATGGCCTAAAACATATCTATCTCCATGGAGAATGTTCTGAAGTGTGGTTTTAACTTTAGATTATTTTTTTTTATGGCTGACTCAATCTGAATTGTTAGCCAATGCTAGCCAAGTATTGCAGACGTGCTAACTTAAGCCACGCGACGTAACTGGAGGAAGCTGTCAATCAAATATTTGACAGCAGTGAAACTTCCTGGATCTGAGCCAAGACAAATGTTACCTCAGGAGAAGGAGGCGAGGAGACGAGGAGACAAAGAAACAAGGAGACGAGGAGAAGAGACGAGCCTCTTTTCCGTTGGCACAGTTCACTTAAGACTTACTTGGAACTGTTTGGCGGGGCTCCCTCCAGCCCAGTTGCGTTTCCATGCTTTGGGCTCTGGGCACGGCTCCGGGTCCAGGGGCAGAGCTCTGCTCCGTGACACACTGGCATCACCCGAAGATAACTCATGTCTTAATAAAATCTAAATTGTATCTGAATTATACTCGTAATTATATGGCCGATCTTGTGGCTGTGGCTGAAGCTAAAGCTAGTGTAAACATTAAACTACTTCCAGTTTATTGTCAGCTTTTTCTGCATTTCCTTCACTTCTCTGCTCCTCCACACGGTGTTTTAACCTCCCTTTATGTAATGCATTGGGTTTGGCTCAGGTTAGATGCATTATGCACTGGAAATATGATATTTTCGATCTTTACACGAGTGCAGTGCATCGACAAACAGAAAACAGCTGTTGCTAACGTGGGCTAGGCATAGACTGGATAAAGAAGTGAACTGGGGGAGTGTAATGTCACCCATGGTGTTTGCTGCTAGCAGTTATAGCGGCTAATTTGTCAGCTTATCACTAGAACTAAACTAAAGTGATCCAAGCCGGGAGTTGATACCCTCCAGGGGGCGCCTCGCACCCCTCAAACAGGGTGGTATGGTTCACTTTAGACAGTGGAGACACTTTGGGACCACACTGATCTGCTCCAAAGTGAACAAATCCAAAGTCATATGTTTTTTTTACTCAAAATTAGTTTAATTTTGGATACCGGTCACTGACATGTCCATTCTTGTTTACTACTTGATTTATATGATTTTCCAAGCTCCGGACGCAGTTTTAATTAGTCCCTCGTCCTCGCCTTTGTCCCTCGATTTTCGTCCTTCATCTTGGGCCTGAAAAGACAAAAATACTCATAACAGTAGGTTACCATTTTACTCTATTAACCAAAAAGTGTACATTTAGTGTCTGGACTGTCACACTTGTTTCAGTTCCTTCTGCAGTTTCAGTGAATGACATTGTAACAGCGAAAGTCTCTAAGAAAAACATAGTGCTGTCCTGATGTCATGTCCCCTGTCAGCACACTGCACACTGTCTGCTTGTCTCCTGACTCTTCGTCTCCTCTCTTTTATCTCCTCTTTTGTCTCCTTTCTCCTCATCTCCTCTGTTTCCGTCCTCTTGTCTCCTACCTCATCTCCTCTGTCCCCTTGTCTCCTCGTACTCCTCGTGTTCTACCTCTGATCCTCTTGTGTCCTAGCTCCTTGTCTCCGCTCTCGTCTCCTCTCTCGTCTCATACCTCCTTGTCTCCACTCCTCGTCTCCTCTGTCCCCCGTCCTGGTCCTGTCAGTGTCGTAGTGAGGCATTTGGCGTGCGGCGTTGGGCGTGATGGGGCATAATTGTGTGACATACGCACACAGAGGCTCTCCCTGCAGGCTGCGCGCTCACAGTACTGCTGTTGTGAGTCTGGTGAGACCACTTTAGTCCAGGATCAGTCACATGTGTCAGATTATGAGATTCTGAAAAATAACAGGAAAAAGCTGAAGCGGGAAGCTTTATTTTCCCAATTTTGGTGAAGTTTATAATAGTTGGAGCCGCTCTGAGACCTCCTGTCGCGGTCGGAGAGGGCTTTTAATGCTGGCTTTTAGAGAATGTGACTGTTGTGAAAACGACCTAAGACTATGATAAATATTGACCACAGGTACTATCCCACCAAACCAAGTCCCACCAAAACATGAAAACCTGTCAGATGCACTTTAAAGGTATACGTAGCATGTGCCATTACTGTTTTTAAAAAAGATTCTACGATCACAACTAACACATACAAGTCTCATTCTCAGGCCTCATGTTAAAGCTCAGAACCTCCAGAATTCACTCACTGAGCTGCAGAGGCTGCACTAGCACTGATTCATGATTGGCTGCAGGTGCTGGGGTTTAGGTAGAGACCATTCAGATCAGAGAGGGGCATTTTAGGTTTAAACCAACTGGATTTCAGAAGAGGCACTTCCTTACATTTGTTATCAGTAAAAGCTATATTTGAATTTATCATGACTGATTCAACGTTACCTCATATTTAGGGACACAGATCGGTCATGTTTATGGAATTTAAAATCAAAATGTTACATATAGTTCCTTTAAGATTTTGTCCTTCCAATTACATTATTAACTTTACTCTTACAGTTAGGTTACTACTTTACTTTACAATTAGTAGTAGTTTAGTTTTCATCAGTGAGTATCCATTTGGAGTTTGTTGATTAATCAACAAGAACCAGCTTCCCCAAATACGTATTCAGTACTATACTATACTTCAACTTTAGTACAATTATTCTGAAGTAATGATACTCTTACTTGAGTAGAGTTTTGACTACTCTACTCTTAAGTCCGGTTTTAACAATCTACTTAAACCACAACCCAAAACAGATCTAAACCAGGTCTACATCAGCTCTCAACCAGGACTTTGACTGTAAATACTAACACTGAAAGTATCTGGGACTAAATCAGAATTAAAACCAAAGGCAGATAGTGCAGTAACTTTAAATAACTTACGTGACTAATCAGATGTTACATTCCCACAGTTACTCCTCTTACTTGAGCATTACTTTTCTCAAATAATTTTTTACTTGACTAATTTCTTGGAACGCTACTTTGTACTTTTACAAGAAATAAAGTTGCTCTTACTTGAGTATAATTTTAGGCTACTCTGCCCTCCTATGACTAAAACAATTTCCACGCTTGAACTATACACTGACACATCCTTACACAGGAGGGGGAGGACCCGGGGGTGGTCCCAGAGGCACAAAGGGGCGGGGCTACGTTGTTGTGTGGGCGGAACTATCTGCCCCCCACACCTTTCCTCTGTGTGAACATATTCACACAGTCAGAGTGGCATGTGCACCGCGACAGACAGGACTACACTCCAGTGGATAAGCTAATTACACCACCGCTACTACTACTACTGCTACTACTACTACTGCTACTACTACTGCTGCTGCTTATGACTGGAACTAAGGTGAGATTTGGAATTTGACTTTGGAAATTTTAGGGATTTTTTAAAAGCAAAATTTGTCTTGGTTTGTTATGCTGGGATTTTCAATGTAATTTAATAACTAAGTGAAGATTTGCAAGTTATAAAAATTAGAAAGTGTACAAAAATGTGTAAAAATTATAAAAAAAATAAAAATAATGAAAATATACGGATAATGAATATTTATAAAGGTAGTATGTGATGCAAAGTTCCACATATGTAAGCATTTTATCAGCTTGAGTCATATCAACACGAATTATAATAGAACAATTGTGTGTGACTAAAATATATAAACTGAAACTGAAATCAAAACTTAATATTGAAAAAAATTGCATCACTTTTTTTGCAATCTGATGGACTGGGGATACTATTTTGAAAATTTTAAAGCTATATGTGAAAAACTTTTTATTTTTAAATTTTATTTTATGTTGTTTATTCAAATAAGGGTTCACACTTCTTCTGTGCTCTTAATGAATGTGGGCTGTGTTACATAGTGATACTAAGCTAAGGTTATGCTACTTATAACTAAAGTAGTTCCTGGTTGAATTTTCCATATTTTTTCAATGTCATATTTGGAACAGTATGTGTCTATAGTGACTATTTTTCTCATATATTTGTGAAGTAATTACAATTTTTAAAACTCTAAATATTTGGTGAGCCTTATATCCGTTTTAATAGGTTGTGAAAATTGGTTTAATAATTTCGTATTTTTAATTACAGACTAGTCCTGGTTTAAATCTACACTAGTCCTGGTTTATATCTGGGTTAGACCTGGGATTTTGCATAGATTTAATGCATTAGAAACAGTTTTAGTTCTGGTTTAGACCTAGTTATTCCCGGTTTAGTCCTCTGTTATTGGTCCTTCTTTAGTTCTGGTTGAGACCTGATATAGATCTGGCTTTGGTTTGATTTAATTCTGGTTTTGTCTTATAATACAATAATAATTACACAAATTATTACATGCCTAAACCTGGACTAGTCCCAGTGTAGGTCTGGACTAGTCCTGGTTTAGGTCTAGACTAGTCTTGGTTCAGTTCTGGGTTAGCTCTGGGATGTTCTATGGATTTACTGTAGTAGAACGTATTCAGTCCTGATTGAGACTTGTTTTAGTCCTGGTATAGACCTAGTCATAAGTTCCCTGTTTTCCCGGTTTAGTCTTCTGTTATTACTCCTTCTTTAGTCCTGGTTTAGACCTAGTCATAAGTATTGCTAAATATTGAAATTCCTAAAATGAAAATTCTGAAGTGACACATTCTTAACAACCTGATCTCCCAAGACCTGGTTTAGTCCTGGTTTAGACCTGATATAGATCTGGCTTTAGTTTGGTTTAGTTCTGGTTTAGTTGTATAATGCAATAATAATTACAGTAACAATTACACGCTAGTCCTGGTTTAAACCTGGACCAGTCCTGATTTAGAGCTGGACTAGTCCTGGTTTAGGTCTAGACTAGTCCTAGTTTAGATCTGGGTTACCCCTGGGATTTTGCATGGATTTAATGTAGTAGACACAGTTTTTAGTCCTGATTTAGACTGGTTTAGTCCTGGTTTAGACCTGGTCATAAGTATTGCTAAATATTGAAATTCCTCAAATGAAAATTCTAAAGTGACAAATTCTTGAGACCTGGTTTAGTCCTAGTTTAGACCGTGCAGACATTACAATAGTAATTACAGTAGCAGTTACATGCTAGTCCCGGTTTAAACCTGGACTAGTCCTGGTTTAGGTCTAGACTGGGTTAGACCTCGGATTTTGAATGGATTTAATGTAGTTTAGACCTGGTTTACACCGAGTGACAGGTATTGCTAAATGTTGAAATTTCTCAAATGAAAATTCTAATCTGAAGTCATATTTTTAAAAACTCAAACTCTTCTGTCTTATTTTTCTACATGTAATTAATAATTTGTCTTTTTGCTGTGTCATGAAGTCATTGGCGTGAAGAGCTGCGAGTTGACTTGTGACAGTCATAACCAGATCAGCTGTGGTGACACTTATACAGAAAGTGATCGTGTCTTTATTTTCTCCACAGTCACATCGTGCTGAGAGCGGCCGCGTCTCTGCGCTAACGAAGCGATACATTCCATCTGTCATTCAGTAGAGCATGTGTAGTACATGTGGTCTGAATGCAGGCAGGGAATCAAACCAGCAATTTCTCAAGAATATGGGCTCCGTGAGAATCTGTAGAGATGGTTATCTCAGAGTTCAGATCTGGTTTTGGCCTGGTTTAGACTAGATATAGTTTAGATTAAGGTTAGACTTAATTTAGACCTGGTTTTGGTACAGTTAGACCTGGTTCAGATTAGAGTTAGATTACTGTTACATCTGGTTTAGATATGGTTTAAATTGGAATTAGGAGTAAAACTAGATTAAGGTTAGAGTTAGATCTGGTTTAAACCTGGTTTAGATATGGGTTAGTCCTGGTGTAGACCTGGTTTTGATATGGGTTAGACCTGGTTGAGACCTGGTTCTGGTAGGGTTAGACCTGTTTAAGATTAGAGTTAGATTACTGTTACATCTGGTTTAGATATGGTTTAAACTGGAGTTAGGAGTTAGACTAGGTTAAGGTTAGGGTTAGATCTGGTTTAGACCTGGTTTAGATGAGTTAGACCTGGTTTGCATCTGGTTTAGATGAGTTAGACCTGGTTTGCATCTGGTTTAGATGAGTTAGACCTGGTTTGCATCTGGTTTAGATGAGTTAGACCTGGTTTGCATCTGGTTTAGGTTAGGGTTAGACCTAGTTGAGACCTGTTTTAGACCTGGTTTAGACCTGATTTAGACCTGGTTTAGACCTGGTTTAGACCTGGTTTTAGTTATTGTTGGACCTGGTTTAGACCTGGTTTAGACCTGGTTTTGGTTCTTGTTAAACCTGGTTTAGACCTGGTTTAGACCTGGTTTTGGTTCTTGTTAAACCTGGTTTAGACCTGGTTTAGACCTGGTTTTAGTTATTGTTGGACCTGGTTTAGACCTGGTTTAGACCTGGTTTTAGTTATTGTTGGACCTGGTTTAGACCTGGTTTAGACCTGGTTTTGGTTCTTGTTAAACCTGGTTTAGACCTGGTTTAGACCTGGTTAAGACCTGGTTTTGGTTATTGATAGACCTGGTTTAGTCTTGTGGTTTCAGCGTTCACACAGCGTTCTTGGTTTGGTTCTGGTTTGACCTCAGTCATGATTTTGGTGTAGTCTGATCTTTTTTAGTTTAGTTCTGGTTTAGTTCTGGTTTTGATGTGGTGTGTAGAATATTTGTAATTGTTTCAATCTGACTGCTTTCAGTGAATTCTAATTTTGAGTCAAACTCAACTCACAAAGATATAAATAATTTCTGATATTGCATTTTGGATTGGTCCTGGTTCAAACTTGTGTTAGTGCTGGTTTAGACCTGGGTTAGTCCTTTTCTATCTAAGCTTGGTGTAGACAAGGATTTATATTAATTTTCTAGCCATTAATTTCATCAAAGTAAAATATGAAGTGTAAGTTTAACACTTATGGTGAACATATGGTCCTGTTCCCTGGAGTGTAAAGTTTACTCTTTAGACAGAGTTAGTCCAACACTGACCAGAGACTCTGGAGTGTGGTGGAGCTTTGACACTGTGTAATATTAACTCTGAATCAACACTTTAGAGAGTCATCTACAGACCACCGGACTCTGGGCCAGTGTTATACACAAAGAACCCTACATGACACTTTCTTTTAAATGCTGTTTGATTTGTAAATGACAAAACACATTCAATTTATACTAATTTATTTAAAAAAACCTTACATTTAAAACATGCAAACATATGTTTTACATTTAGTGCACATGTAATGTCACGAGGCTGCAACAAACATATTCTTACTTTAAAATAAATCACAAGTTAGCTGAAAAATCATTTTAAAGCTAAGCCCCAAGATTTAGGAGATAATTCAGCTACAGTTTAGTAGGAAATAAAACCACTATTTGCTCCAGATAATGGCTCATTAAACGAGTAGTTGATTCTTTTAATAACTTAATTGAGCCAATTAGTTTTTGCAGAATTAAGTGTAAATTGAAAAAAAAACAAAAAAACTTGATGAATGCTCGGAGGAAGAAACAGCCAATGAGAAACATCCAGTGCTGTAAAAAGTCAAACCGTGACTGTGGCAGCAGCATCCAGACACTATTCCAGACATGGTTCACAGATCTTTCGTTTCTGTTGTTTGTCTGTTGTGGTTTTGATGAGCATCACTGCATCTGCAACAAAAGTACTAGTTAAATTAGTGCAGATCAAAGTGGAAATGTTAATGTTTTCTTACTGTGTATTTAGATCTAAACTAGGACTAGTCTAGACCTAATTTAGTTATGTAATAACTATCACTGTGACCACAAAAATGCACACAGAAGAAATCCACACGTAATCTAAGAACACAAACAATAAAATATAAAGTCACTCACAATTCATATGTACTTCTTCAATATGGTCTTTCTCCGCTGCACACACCACCACAGAGGGCCCTGTGGTATGTACCGGCACAAAAACTAGTCCCACCACAAGTGTTAGCTTAGCCTCAGAAAGTGTAAACTTTTACACATCATTACAGTTCATGTTTGAAATCAATCAAAAACAATTATAAGCATGATAAAAAAAAATAATTATTGAAGTACTTGTACTTGGGTTTAAAATAGCACCAAGCGTGTGAGTTAGCTTAGCCTAAATCTGCAGCATCATCGTCGATGTGGCTGCCATCATATTAAAGTTATTATCTTCAAAGTAGAATAATTCTGCATGTTTATGACATTGTAGAGTAACATATTTTAGAAAAATTACACATAGAAATGCAAAATCTGGGTTAATGGTGCCACTTAACCAGGCTAAATTATAAGGCACATGACAAAAAGTTTAAATAATGCTACAACACATCACAGCTTTAAGCTTCTATCATTCATTTTTAATTATGGTGTTATTTACTTACCACCAACATCGAAAGCAGCAGAGTGGACAGAGACAAGATGTTAGCTCTGGGAAGTGGGAACTACATGGGAACTGATTCCAACTGATCGGAGCTGGTTTGGTGTGGGGCAGAGCTGGAGTCCACAGTAACTTTTTGGATAAACTCTCTTGAGGGTCATTTTAACTGAACTAGTGTCATGGCTGCTGTTGTGACCCAGTTTGGTGTATGGTTAGTTTTATTCTCTTTACTTGACTCTGTGTGGGCTAATTCTCTGTATTAACACTAACACTGGGAGAAATTTGACTCTGCTCTTTCTGTAACAAGTCTGATGAGTGTTTTAAAGGGGAAGCGTTCCATTAGGGCATTGTGTTGTAATCGTCTCCTCTGTGTAGGTCTTTGGTCTCTGCTCTTATCTAAGATCTCACACACAGAGACAATGAAGCACGTCTCTAGAACACTAGAACAAAGACTAGAACAAACACTAGATTGAAGGACTAATTAGGACTAACAAAGCTCAAATTAACACCCCAATGATAAATAAGAACTACACCTGGACCACAAAAGGATTAAAGGAGTATTATGTAAAATTGACCTTTTTGAGCTTTCTACCATGTTATAACATTATTCTCTCATCAAAAACATGCCTGAAGAGGTTTTATATGTCATCCATGCATATTTGAGTAATTTAGCGATCTCTCCCGGGCCGTATTTAAACCCGCCTTACGGTTAGCTCAGCCCACAAGACTACGTCACCCATGCCCCCACAGGACAATTCTCTCTAAAGCGTGATACAAAACTGTACACAACAACTTAACAAACCTGATGTGATGTGCAGTAGTTTCATTAGTGGGATGAACACTGATTGTGTTGTGATAGTGTTCTGAAGGGGGAGAGCAAAGGGAGGGGAGACAGAGTGTCAAAAACAAAAGTGAAACTTATTGTGTTAGCAAATTGTTTTTGGCAAATATAGCATTTTCAAAACAATAAAAGCTAACATGGTGATCTAAATATGTCATATCATATTAATACCCCATAAAAGTAAAATCCCCCCTCTTTAAATGCAAGACTGTCTGCTCTGAAGTTCTAAACCAGGTATGCAGAATAAAACCACGACAAAGGGTGTGTTCACACTTCAAAACCAGGACTTAACTGTGATGAAATCCGGAACGAAACCTGGAAAAGACCAAGACTGAACCAAGACCTGGACTGGGACTAAACCAAGTCTGCATCAGGACTAAACTGGGCTTAAACCAGGACCAAACCATGACAACTGTGAACGCACCCTAAAATGATCTGGACTACATTATTACAATGCAGCACTCTTTGACTCTTTTAGCTGTTTTTTTCAGAGTAAAAAATTCAAAGTGAGAAAGCCAGCGGCATTTAAAATCCAAAATCTGATTAAACTACTTATCTTCCATACTTATACCATCTTCACCTTATTTGAGCTCCAGATGTTTTTGTGTTCCTCGCAGAGCTCTTCGTCTCCCTCACTCAGAAGATCATGTTGACTCCTCAGCCCACGGCGGACATGGACGCTCTGCAGGACATGGGCAGTTGGACGGAGGAGGATTTTGAGGACAAGTGCACCTACATCGTGATGGACCAGCCCATAGAGGTGGAGGAGGAAGAGGAGAGCCAGGAGAAGAACCAGGTGGAGAGCCCAGGAACCAGGAGGAGCAGAGCCGAGAGGTCCCTACCCAGGAACCTAGCACTGAAATGCAACGGAGCAGAGGTATAGATTACAAATGGGGAGAAATATATGCTTAAATGTTTGCAAATGTTGGAAAGTAGACCATAAGATACAAAGGTGGTAAAAGTTTGAGAACTGACAAATAAAATTAAAAACAAAAACACTCCATCA
>KN477894.1:0-28809 GCA_000787095.1 Periophthalmodon schlosseri | reverse complement strand
GCTGGGCAGCCATCATGCCAGGATGACCCATCTGATTCATCATCGGCCTTTGGGGTGCCATACCTTGTCCTGTCCATACCTGCTGCTGGGAGGCGTTTTGCAGTGGAGCAGTCATTCTTTGTTGTTGTAGCTGAGTGGGCATATTACCCTGCTGAAAGTGCTGCATTTGCCCTCCCACCATCCCCGCTTGGGTCCGCTGTGGATCCATGTGTGCTCGGGCTGCAACTGCTGCTGGGTTTTGAGGTGGCGCGCCCATCACCCCTGCAGGGGCATTTCCCATGTTCATTTGCTGGCTCTGCGCCTGTTGATGGTGTCCAGGTGAGGGCATCATGCTCGTGGTGGCCTGTGCCTGTCTCTGTAGTGCCATTTTTCTTTGCGCATCTGCTACTTGCTGGATCTTCATAGCGATCTCTACTGCAGCTGGTGGTGGTCCTGAAGAGGGCTGCTGCTGCAGAGCGGGCTGATTCTGCGGCTGACCAATACCAGCTGTCATAGCGCCCCCTTGCTGCTTTTGTTGGGGTGGTGTGGCAGTGCCAAGGCCAGGTTTGCCCTGGGATTGGTGGATGGGGGAAGAGCCTGGAGGTCTGCCAGCATATGAAGTGTTGAGCTGCTGCTGGGGCGAGTTCACAGCCCCATTCTGATGCTGAGGGGAGTTCATGATTCCCCCTGGCCCAGACCCACCACTCATCTGAGGAAACTGATGTTGCACATGGTGCTGCTGTGGTGCCATGCTGCCCTGAGAGGCTAGTCTCCCAGGCTGCTGCACTCCAGGTGCTGAACCCACCCCCTGTGATAGACCCTGCTGCATGTGGTGCGTGGGCATTTGAGGAGTAGGAGGCTGAGTGCCTCCAGATGTGGGAGTGCTGGGTGCTGTGTTGTTGTTTCCTGGTGATGGGAGACCTACAGGGGCACCCGGTGGTCCTCCTGTGGGCTGGCCCACTCGCTGCATGCTGGCCATTCGCCTTCTGAGCATCTGTGCCTGCTGCAGTCTGTGCTGCAACTGTTGCTGCCGAAGCTTTTGTTTAATGTTTAAGCAAAATGGGACTGGACATTTGTTCTCTTGACAATGTTTGGCATGGTAGCAGCAAAGAGCTATGAGCTGCTTGCATATAGGACAACCCCCATTGGTTTTTCGCTTGCATCCCTTTGTGTGCTGAACAACACGCTTCATCTTCTGACATGATGGCAGAGAACAGTTAGCATTTCGACACTGGCATGCATGGACTAGTGACTGGATGCAGCGCTGGATGCTGAGGCGGCGGGAGTCTCCAGGGTTTTGGGTGGTAGCAGCTGCCTGGTTGTTACTGTCATCGTCCAGTCCAAGCCCCAATTTATCCATCTTGTGCTCATGGCCTTTAGTGTGGTAGCAGTTGATGCACAGGTCATAGTCCTAAAGAGAACACAAAAGTGATTTAAATAATTGTTGTTTTATGAAAGAAAAATCTAGCAATTGAGAGTAAATGGGATTGGCATCTCTGACCTCACAGACAGTGCAGTGGAATCGAGTCTCCACATGGTGTTTGCATTCATTGCAGGTGTAGACAAAGCGGTCTTGACTCTGGTTGTGCAGCTCCACCAGCATGCACATGGAGCTCCACTTGGATCTTCGGAGAGAGCTAAACTCCAGGTGTTTGTCCCTGGCCAGGGTCAGAAAAGCATCCCGCCCATCCATTAAGTCACAGGCCATCAGGGGGTCTGGGTCGGTGATTGGCGGCAATGAATTAGCAGCGGGTCCGGCAATTAGACGAATGACAAAAAATACCTACAAGAAAAAGTGGGTGTCATCCAGGAGTGTTCCATAGAAACACAATGACAGAAAGTGACATATGGAGATAAATACATAATTTTTGTGTTTTTTGAAGATGATAAAATGTTTAATTCTTTATCATCCTAATTTTGTCAAGATATTTTATATCAAATTTCACAATTCTGTCAAAGTACCTGCATATGTGACCTCCTTATCTCAACTCTCTTAAAAAATAATAAAAATGTAATTTGTAACAGCTTTGTAATGGAGTGTATAACGGCACTAAATCCTTAACTATGATACAAATTAAAATTAGGTGGAACAGAGAGTGGTACCTCTTTGTGTTTCTCCATAGTGGCATATAGTTTCTGGGAGAGGTCATTGGAAACACTGGGCATCCCCGCCTTTTTCTTGTTTGCTCGGCTCAGGCTGCTTTTGTTCTTGCTCGTCTTTTTATTGTTTTTCTTTTTGGCATTCTTACTGTCGCCAGTTGCAGCCTGAAATTGTGAGAAACTAACAGGTTATTCATTGTAAATTTAAACAAGCTTTAATTTATTGGTGATTTCATCTTACATCTGTAATCTCATTAGAGGTACTATTCTCTTCCCTTTTTCGCTCTTCCTCCTCTTGTTCCAGCTCTTTGATACTTTCCTCTAGAACATTGGGCCAGAAATCCCCTTCAAAGTATGGCAGTTCCTTAGCACTGGTCAGTCGGTCTTCTGTCGCCTGCTTGAAAATGTCCTAGAGGATACAAAAGCAGAATCTCAAGTAAAAGTATAATGATTAAATCTATGCATTTTTCATTTCTGAAAACTATGTGCCACGTCAGTTGTGCTCCCTTTACAATACTAAAATTATATAACATCAAACAGAATGCCATTAATAACGTCTCACCTTGTAATCATGAACAATGCGTTCTGCAACAGCCTTGTCCAGCATCTTCTTGTACCACTCCTGAAGACGTTTTGGCTTAGGGATCTTCTGGTCAGCTGGGTGACAGTGAAAGATGTAATCATCGCCTTCACTGGGTGGACAAGCCCAGATATGTCCCGTTGTATACCTAACATTAATCAAGGAGAAAGATTGAAACATGGACATTTACTGTGAACTTGAGTTATACAAGTTGGCATTCTCTTACCCCATTCTCTTGACATACTCCAGGTAGCCTATAAGAATCTCGTAGTATACAGCAGTCCTGAGGTGACGAGGTTTAAAGAAGTGCACACTGTCCAGATAAGAGATGTAAACCCTTCTTTGATTTGGAGGGGGGCAGTCTGATCCATACTCCTGGACGTGCATGCCAAAAAAGCATACCTCTGCTCCATCAATCTCCTCAAAGGCAAACAGAGCTTTTGTTCTATACGGGAAGGACTCTGCCATCTCTCCACTATCAACAAACCTTTAGAAGAAACAGACCAGACTCAAAATGTAATGTAAGACAAAATACAACAAATTTGTAGAAATTATGAATAAAGAGAATAATTGCTTGTACCTGGACTTCATGCCAGGTTTGACCTCTACAACCTTGTCGGAGACGTGCACCACACGAATGGTTACCTCTCCGGATTCAGGATGATTCTGTCTTTTGAGGTAGTCGTTCACTTTTGTCTCCAAAAAATTCCCCAATTTAGTCTGAGGAAGCCCTGTAAAAGAAAATGGGGTTTAGAGATTGAGTCGAAGATGCAATGAAAAAACACTCCTATAATATTTTATAATATTTTACTTACTTTTGGCTGCATATTTGTTTTCTTTCCGTGTCTTATTAACCTTTTTAAGGCACTCATCACAAACAAAACTGTTGGAGAATAGAATAAAAAAAGAAACATACATCTACATTGTTATATCAACAGGACACCCACAAGATGTTGCAAAAATTGAAATGTTACTGTAACTGCATTCAACTTGATACATCACTACACATTTCAGCCAAATGAACTCACCCTGTTGGCCAAATGGTTTCATTGTGCAAGACACAGATCTGGTGCATTTTTCGACCGCAATCCATACATTCCACAAACCTGGATGAGGACAATGCAAGTATGGACGGTTACAGCAGCACAAGGTATTCAAAAAGCATCAACATCTGCCATTTAATAAATCTATTACAGAGGTAGTGTTTAAAAATGACTTACAACTCTGGGTCAAGAGTGTCATTCTTCTTGCGTTGAAACTGGTCTTTGTTTATAGACCTACAAAAAGAAAAAGATACATTTGGCAACTTAATACAGAAACATTACACCTTCTGATCAAACTTCAATATTTTTGATGAGAAAACATAAGTATATTTAAAAAGTAATTGAAAAGGACCTGCTAGCAAAAGAGTTCTGTGTATTGGAGGTGTGGGCTAGTACTTACGTCTGTGGCTGAGAGGGGTCGTCCCCCAGGGAAACACTTTCACCCTGGATTTCGTTGAAACACTTCTCACAGAAGTGGTACCTGTCAGCAAGAAGCCCATATTTTGGTGAGCTGTTGTCATCAGAACAGCCAATCACAAAGAGGGCGTGGAGAAGCAGTCGCCAATCAGAGCAAGGCAGGCCGGGGGGCGGGCACAGAAGTGGAGACAGAGGGCAAGGAAGGTCGTCGCCAGGAGGCAGCAGTGGCCAATCGTGATGCAGATTTTTTTGTGGGCAGGTGTTTTGATTTTATGCATACATTTTCGGAGCGGATGATTGGTCACACCAAAGCAGGCCAATGCAGACATCACAAGCGTTAAAAAAGGAGGGAGAGAAGGGAGGGGAAGGGTCAAAATGAGAATACATAAAAAGCGTGAAATAAATTGTTACAGATTTGATCAAGACAATGAAGGCAAGTGGGAATGAAGGGACATAATGTACACAACAACCAACAGGGACAGAGAGCCAAGGCAAGGCAAGGCAATATTAGCATCAGACATTCAGTGGTAAACAATACAACATTACAGCAACACACAAGACCAGAGAGTTGTGGAGGAAGGAGCCAATAATATTCTCAGGATATGAAAAGGTAAATGAGGGTTAATAACCAAACCACTAAAGCAACAAAGACCCATCATCCTTTTTCATCATTTATAATGTGGGAACTAAAAATGTGATAATGCCAAATTCCATCTGTGACTGGATTCACTAAAGGGTATGTTGTACAGACTAACTAAAGGTCCCAGACAGGTCAATGGTCATTCTCAAATTAAAATGTGTGAACCTTGATAGTAAATGTAAAGTCTAATTTCCAATATCAATAGCCCTTACCTGTTCTGGTAGCTAAAGTAAGCAGCGTCACGTTGAATGGTGCATAATTGCTTTCCATAGCAGCATAGTGTTTGGGGGGAAAACTCAAACTGCAACAATAAATACAAATGCCTTATTAGTAGATGCAAAATACACTTTGTCATAAAATAAACAATAAATAAATCCTGTCAAAAAAGAAAAAAGGCAGCATTTTTGTCTACAATCATTACAAATCTTTTACATTATGGTTCAAGTCAAGAGGACTTCTGTATTATTGATGTATCAGACAAAAGAGCATGCCTAGCAATACTGCCAAACCAAAACCACTCTAAAAGACAGATTCAATCATTATTGAAAAACTACCCTTATGTATTAATTTGTCTGTTATCATTAACAGAAGCATTTCCAGATCTACCAACAAAAGGGTTCATTACCTTCCTCCCGCAACAGTATCCAAGACCCTGCATGACAGGATCTATCTCCATCTCAAACACCTCAGCGAGCTTGGAGCAGTACTTGTAAACACGGGATGTCTTGCGGTTATAAAGCCAAGCGTTATTGAACATCAGCCAGATATCCTCCACATATTGCCACGGCTCTTGGTATTGTCCCGTATCCAGCTTCCGCTTGATGGTTGACAAGTCCATAGGGTTCTTCACTATGTCAAAGTAGTCCTTTTGCGAAAGGGTCCCAAGCCAAATGGTCAATGGGAAGAAAAGGTAAAGTTGTCATCATGAAGACGGCATAAAGGATTTGCAGGCAACCGGGCAGGACCAGAGGGAGAGAAGAGGGTGCAGGGAGGACAATGATGTTGAGCACTGCAGAAAAGAGGTTCACGTGCAAACAGAAAGACATGACAACTTCTGCCCTTCAGCTCCGTGTTTTGCACCCAACATGTAAAGCAAATTACACATTAAGAGAATGTAATGACACCTGATCCTGGCAATCACAGAATTATGGTTTGTGTGGCTGAGAATGAATGCTTGAATTGGGACATGAAGCTCTGAAAGGCTGTAAGAGCTGTTCAGAGACAATGAGGGTGCAAAACCAAGAAAAACGGGGCTATGGCAACAGGCAAACCAAAGTGAACTGTTAAGCAGTCCATCATCAATATAGCAGCTCTAAGATAACCATGGTGAGGTGGACAAATGTACAAGCACATTTCAATTCAATTTGACTTAATCAGGAGCAATGCACTAAAAAGAAAATATGTGCCAGGTTTTAGCAAAAATACTAGTTTTTCATTCACCATCTCTGGACAGATTAATGTTGAAATACATTTAATGGGTAAAAAGAGGCCTTGTCTGCCTCAATGTCACCATAGCAACAGAGGTTAGAATAATTTGTTGCATTTAACTGTGCATTTGGATAACCAATAAGGTTTTTGAAAGTGAAATAAAAAAAGATTTAGTACTTATTGTATATTGCCCCACCTCAACACACAGCCATTTAAGCAAACGCAGTACTACTAGTGTTTATACTACCAATACTGGAGAGAGCTAAAAAAAATGCAAATAATAGTTATGATGAAAACTAAGCAAGACGTGAAAAATAAAAGCAAGACTGGTGAACATAGGGCCACCAATATGCAAAGAATAGATACCATATCAGCATATATAATAATAATAATAGTTATTTTAGGATGATTAAATGTTCAATGTCATTGCTTTAATTTTCCAAGGTGGCATTAAGCTTAAGAAATGACAACAATAATTGTATTTCTTAGCTTAGAACATGCAGTAAATGAATAAATAAATGCAGCACCTGACAGAAGACATAAAAAAATGTTTCACTATAAAACTATGGATAAATTATAGTATTAAAGAAGAAAAACAAAACTCTAATTTTACATAAATTGAAGCAAAATGGCAGCCAGTGCAATCCCTTACCAGGTTAGTTTTGTTACTAGTTCGAATACGTACGGGTATTCCCAGTAACTGGGGGTCCACCGGCTGACGAAAGGGTAGGGACTCCGGGTCCTGCCGGTACAGAGCCTCAAGAGTGGGCATCAGAGCCTGACGCAACTCTTCTGGCTTAAAAACTGCCAAGAAAATGATCCAAGGTTAACACAAGGTTAGACTATTTTGTAGATGTCTTTATTTCTTGATGGCGAAACTGCGAAGGATGAACTCTAACTTTTGGGGCAATGCACCAGCTTGAATACTCACAAGGTCAAGTGACTCCAACCTCAGTACTTCTGACCACAAAAGAGCTGAGACTTCACGCAAACCCACTTAGCCATTGCAAGTTTCCCCAAAAAATGAAGACGTACCTTTCTTTTTGCTTTGCGTGCTGGCTGGGGAGCTACTGTTGGCCATTGACCCTGAACACTCCTCTTCCTGTTTTGGCTCCTTCTTAATCTCTGGCTTCTTGTCCTCACTTTCTGCTCCCATGGTAGACACAGACAAAGTTGTTTCCATTGACTCGTTTTTACATTCATCTCCAGACGGCTTCTCTTTCTTTATCTACAAGAAAGGGGCATACTTATGTTAGTAGGTTATTTTTTTTATCTGTATATGTTAACTTCACCAACTACACTGCTTTTAATGAACATCTCCCATTGCAATAACCTGGCACTAAAAGTGTTTTGTTTTATTTTTGGATTTATAGTGATGCATTGTTTTAATGAATAATCACATATTCAAAACAATCACAATATTGCCTAGCACTACAGCAAGTTGTAAAAAATGTAAAAAGACCTTTAATAAATAGTTCTTACATCTGGTTTCTCTTCTGTCTTCACATTAGGCTGTCCTTTGCCTATGTCCATTTTGTCCTCCTCTTCAGTTTCAGCCTCTTCCTTGTCTGGATCTTCCTTTTTGGCAAATTCCATTTTAGCATCTTCATGGTTGGGGGCTTGGTCGTCTGTGGTAGGAGGCTGAGAGTATGATTCGGTGTTGATCCCATCTAAAGCTTGTGAGGATTCTTGATCTTCTGTGGTCTGCGCAGCCTTGGGTGAAAGCTTCAGTGAAAAAGAACAATGTCAGTATACTTTAAAAAGTGACTGGGTGTTTTGGCGAGTATACTTACAGGGGTTTTTGGTGGTTGTAAAGACACTAGAGGATTCTCTGTTGGTGCTGCAGCTGTCAGACTGTCCTGGAGGCTGGGTGTTGGCGGGGCCATACCTCCTAGTAGCTGTGGCTGAGAGGTTTTGTCAGAATTCAGTGCTTGTTCTGATGTAGACTGTAAAACCTGTTGCAGCTGCTGTGTTTGAGGCATCTGAGGCGTGCGAGGAGAGTGAGGCGTGGGTGTCTGAGAGCCAGGTAACATCGGGGGAGTTTGGTGAGGCTGTGGCGTTAGGCTTTGTGCTGGTGAGGGTGAATTAGTGGGCATGGCTGCACAGTGAGGGTTGGCATTGGCCTGGTTTGGAGCGGAGTGGTTGGGGTGAGACGCAGCATTGTTAACACCAGCAGACGCCAAGGGACCAGGGGGAGTAGGTTGTGCTACGGGGCTACTGGCAGGTATTGAAGACGTTGTTGACATTTGGTTTTGCTGAGATGGGACATAAGAAAATGGAAAACATCATAAGCAAAAACTTGTCAATAATGTACTCACTACATCCAATTATTATTACCATTGACATTTGCACTCCAGACTGGTTCAGTCCAGCAGAACCAAGGCCTGGACTTGACCCAGAGAACTGAGGTGAAGAGAGGTACTGGTTTTGTAACTGTGTGGCACTGGGCTGACCCATTCTGATTTGGGACATGGTCATCTGTAAAATTCAGTATTCATTCATTAGTAATGGAATTAAGGAAATGTGTATTAAGAATTATTGTGCATGTGTATGTGTACCTGATTCATTGGCGGATTATGAGAAAGAGGAGGCGTAGACCTTTGACCCATTGTTTGCATCCCCATTTGACCGAACTGGTTCATTGCTAGAGAGAAACAGGGTTCTTTTTTATTTATGCTACATCTCTGTAAAAGTGCACATAAAACTGTACATGATGCATTAATGGCGTACCTGCTGGGTTTTGCAGTCTATTTATAATCTGATTGGGTCCAGGTGGTCTGACCATAGAGTGATCGGCATGAGGACCATCTGAGGTTATTAATGTCAAAGAAAAACACATTCATAAAATTGTGTTTATAAATGAAAAGGAAGAAGAAGAAAAAGAAAAAGAGCAATATTTCCTTACTTGGAGATTGTCCCTGAGCCATGGGTGCATGGCCCATGTTTGGGGGACCCTGGGAAATCCCTGGCTGACCAGGCATCATGCCCTGTTTCTGAAGTCGTGTTCGTCTCTTTTCTTCAAGTTCCTTTTGAATCTTATAAATCTTTTCTGCCAAAAGGTGATAGTACTCAGCCTGAGGAAAGGAAAAAACATAATGTTAACTCTATGTATGTAGTTGAACTATACTGAATAAATACCACACTTGTAGACCTTACCCTTGTGTTTGCAGACTCATACATATCCCCCTCAACTTTACGCGCGTAAGCCACTAAATTTTCCATTCTACGGTCCTTTAATGCAGCCGGGTCAGGGGTGGGAAAGATAGCTTGCACACTGCTCCCAAAACAATGCACAAGGCAGAAATTAGACATATACGACTCTCCAATTCTTCATATAAATGGCAAACATTTTTTTAGAAGACATAGACTTACAGCTTATGAACAAGATGATTGCGAAGATCTTGGGTGATGTCTTCATGCCAGGGCTTGCTTATACTGGTTGAAGATGGATTAGCGGTTGGGATTGAACCCAGGTTTCCCGCACCATCATTCATCAAACTAAAAAAACCAAAAACTTTTTTTAGACTTAACATTTATTTTACTGTGATAAAAAGAAAGCAAAACTGTAGTCCTACCTTTGTGCAATCAGACTATTTTGCAACATGTTGTTTGGTAAGACAATGGCCTGTTGTATTGGATTTGATTGCTGTAGCCCCATAACCCCATTCACTCCAGTAGAGTTTCCTCCTGAAACATAAAACTTATGGTTGAGATCTAAAATTCAATAAGGTAATGTGTCAACACCATTTGAACTTCTACTTAACCCACCCATTGAATTCAAAGGTCTTATCCCAGGCTGGTTCTGAAGCCCCTGGTTTGGCATGTTGGCTTGTGGTATCTGATTGCCCTGGTACGGGAGACCAAGGGCAGCATAAGCTCGCTCAATGGAACTGGGGTCTATTTGGCTTGCAGGATTGACATTTGGAGAGTTGGCCTGGCCACCTTGGACACCTGGACCTAAGGAGTTCACCAAACTCACCCCAGCATTGTTAAGGGCAGCTGTAAAAACATTTTAAATATAAAGAAGGAAGAAATGGACAAGATGTCTTTTACTGTGTATATCAAGATTGCTTGTGAAAATGGTAAATACTCACACTGCTGATTCCGCTTATCGCCAGCATTTTTCAGTGGAAGGCACACAGGACAGTCATGGCGAGTGCAATTCTTCCAGTGAGAGATAATCTGTCTGGATGAGGCACAGTGGGCCACTAGCAGAAGAGAGCACACAGAAATATGTACCTTATTTTAATGCATGTTCTTATTTTTATTTTATCACAGTTTATATTATTATTCTTTGTTTTATGTTGCACCATAATGCTGAAGTAAGTTTCTTGTTTGTGAATTTTGTTGTTTTGTTGAGTCATTTTAAAGTGCATATTCATGTATTTCTAATTATTACTTGATTAGTTTGGTGGGATAGTATTTGTAAAATTATGATAAATATTTACCACATCAGTTAAGTGGTAATTTGTGGAAAAAAAATCAGAGAAGAAAAGTACCAAACAGACAGGAAGTAGCGTGAAGTTTAAAAACAGAATACCTCTACCTGTCATCATCTACCTGTCATCAACACAGAAAATTCCATCCAAAATGCAGAGACAATTTACATGCAAAGGAAGGCATTTTGCTGGCAGTTTAGACATTCATTATATTCATTATATATTTTATATATTATATTCATTATATATATTACATTATATCTGCTGCCGCTGTCCAACCAGGAAATGAAATTATAAATGTCAAAGTTAAAAAAAACTAAGCAAGATTTTTAGTACAATCCTAAATATGGTAATAAGTTTTAATAAAATGAGTAGTCATATGCACTTCAAGTCCATTCTCACTTGACCCTGTTCTGTGCCATGTCCATCTCCATCTCTCCTGCATCTCACTATAGCCAAAACTTGTCATCGAATGATGACGTTATAAGCAAAAACACCACCAATATGATCTTCAGTAACTAAAGATTGATATTACAGTATTCTTAAGCTTAAGTTCACGCATAACATCAAGTCTAATACTCACCCTGGCAAGACTTGCCCGCCTGGCAATGGGTCATGTGGTTCAACACATTCTTCATGGTGCGACAGTGGGGTAAGTTACAATGCCGTACTTCTCCGTTGGCTTGTTCCCTTCTTTGGCACTTGTGTGCATGAAGTAAAAGGACCAGTTGCTGTTGTATTAGCTTTCGCTTTTCAGGGTCTGCCGTGGGGGCTCCAACACCGGGGCCTGTTCCTCCTGCACCAAGACCAACCTGTAGGGCTCCTACCCCAATAGGGACACCTCCAACTGTGGCAGACTGCTGATGGGAGACCTGCAACCAGCAATTCAAGATTATCAGCTTATTTTAAATCAACACCTCTAAGGTACAGTTTATAAAACAATAATATGCATTTAAATACATTAAATACATTTTATGTTTAGGTGAGCAAAATAAATTATACACCAAACACATAAAAGGTGTATTAACACCATGGGAATGTCTAGCCATCATTCCACTCAGGAACGAGACAGATTCTGTGTCCCAGAGATGAACGCGCAAATTAATCCAAGAACATAAGCAAAAAACCTTGTGAAGATGCTGGCTGAAGTTGGTAAAAGTGTGTCATTAGTCATAGTAAAATGAGTACTGTACTGACATGGGCTGAAAGGCCACTCTCCAGGAAGAAGCTGTTACTCCAAAAGAAACATAAAAAACAGATTGCCACTGAAAATGCACACAGGGACAAAGATCTTAATTTTTGGAGACATGTCCTGTGGTCTGATGAAACTAAAATTGAACTGTTTGGCCATAATGAGCATTGCTACATTTGGAGGAAAAAAGGGGAAGCTTGCAAGCCTGAGAACACCATTCCAACTGTGAAATATGGGGATGGCAGCATCATGTTGTGGGGTTGTTTTTGCTGCAAGAGACACTGGTGCACTTCACAAATAGATGCCATCATGAGAAAAGAACATTATGTGGAAATACTGAAGCGACATCAAGACATTAGCCAGAAAGTTAAAGCTTGGGCGCAAATGGGTCTTCCAAATGGACAATGAACCGAAACATACTGCCAAACTGGTTACAAAGTGGCTTAAGGATAACAAAGTCAATGTTTTGGAGTGGCCATCACAAAGCCCTGATCTCAATCCTATTGAAAATGTATGGGCAGACCTGAAAAGGCATGTGTGAGCAAGGCAGCCTACAAACTTGGCTCAGTTACACCAGTTCTGTCAGGAGGAATGGGCCAAAATTCCTGCCAACTATTGTGAGAAGCTTGTGGAAGGATATCCAAAATGTTTGACCCAAGTCATACAGTTTAAAGGCAATGCTGCCAAATACTAATGAAATGCATGTAAACATCTGACTTTGAAGAAGGTAATGAAAAATTGTCTAAAAAAATCCTTCTCTCATTATTCAGGCATTTAGCAAATAGAAATAATTTTGGTGATCCTAATTGACCTAAAACAGGAAAGGTTTAGTCTGATTTCATGTCAGACAGTGAGAAAAAAAAGCGTATGCGTCTTTTTATATAATGTATGTAAACTTCTGGTTTCAACTGCATCTTTCCCATCAGCACAATCACAAAACTCCTTAGGAGCACACCACAAAATGTGGAATGTCCTTTCTTCACACTTATATCTCCATAGTTTTGAGACTGACAATAACTAACAATTATTTGAGCAATTGACTAGTAGTTGGCCATTTCTTCTGTTTAGTCAAAAAAAAAATTCTTCAGTATTTTTTTTTTTTCATGGATTTCTTTTTTGTTTAAAGTAAACCAGTGTAAAGCAAAAATATGCCAAATTGAGGCTTCTCGATAGAGAATGAAGGATTACAAGGTATTTAATAAAAATCTCAAACATATACTATTTTTAGAACATGAGGCTAGAAGACGTGTTAAGAGTCTTAATGTAACAATTAGTGAAATAGTCAACAATTATTAAATTTGTCATAGCAACACAAGTGCAGTAAGTATTTAAACAGTAATTACAATTCTTATCAATAAAACTGCCAAACTTGACAATATCTCAAGCCAAAGAGAAAAATATAGCCTCATGTGCATTACACTGACAATTAGCACTTCTGAATATAGCAGCTGTTCTAAGTAATTTAGCCAAAGTACTGTCCATCTGCAAATGCAACATGAACAATATAAAAGAAGGTAAACTGTAAAACCAAGTAAATAAATCCTACCATCCCAGGCATGCCTGCTCCCACCGGCTTTTTGTCGATGAACTGTGTAGGCATACTGTTGGACAGCCCTGCCTTGGCCTGAAGCTGTGAACCCAGTCCTGCTCCAGCCAGCCCTTGGCCTGCTGACTGGCCATACGGCCCACCGTAGGGGCCAGCATTGGTTATCATATTCATCTGTGCAGCGGATAATGAAAGAAACAGATTACACATTACAATTTAAATAAACAGAGTTCTTAACGGTTACTGGCAAATACCATATGGTGGGTGAAGAAAAATGTTCTATAGAACAGTCTACAATGGGGTTTTGTTTTATCTATCTATCTATCTATCAGATAGATAGATAGATAGATATAGATAGGGGCAATATGACAATATAAACTGAACATTTATCTGATCCCTGTAACTATCTGCTATTTTGATATCGGCAATACTAACTCAGTGGTTACCCCCCAGAGCTTTGGACAACCAGCCCAGTACGCCATGTTCTCAAAAACATCAAAAAGGCAACTAATCTGTGTTTGTGTAAACTGTAATTTTTTATATTGTGCCAGTAAATCTGGGGCTGTATGACCAATTGGGAATGTCAAGATTAATCTGTTAATTTAAAAAATCTAATCATAATCTTGATTATTCAGGTCATCAAGAAACTAAAAAATGATAACTGTGAGGATTTTAGAAGAAGTGCTAATAAAGTAAATACAATTAAGGATTTAACTGTTAAGGTACACTTTATTGTCCCTGTCGGGAAATTTGTCCTCTGCATTTGACCCATCCTTCGACCTCATCAGGAGCAGTGGGGATCCATCTCCAGATATTGTTGCTAGGCTTGGTCAGGAGGACTAGCTTTGCTAGAGGATAGTACCTATATACCATGTTTTGGGTTGATGGGGGAAACCGGACTGCTCAGAGGAAACCCACCCAGACATGGGGAAAAACACACAAACTCCGCACAGAAAGGCTCAGGTGACCCAAGAATCGAACCTGCAAACTTGTTGCTGTGAAGCTCGAGTGCTAGCCACTCAGCCACCATGCTTTAGTGTAGTCATGGTGTTGATAATAATGAAAAATTCTTAATGATAATCGTAACACTGAAATTTTATGTAGTGACATCCATACAACCAAACACATCTGTACTAATGACAAGATACGATGCACTATACTATGCATCCCATAAGGTCATTTTGAATACTCCTTCAGGAGTACACAATACTATAGGAACTAAAAATACAATAAAACGTTTATAATGCCTAGAATACAATTGGTTAATGCTCATTACTCTGTTCAATACAAAAATCATAGGAGTTCTATAGAGCTCCCAAATTTTATTTTCAAGTACACCACAGGTGACGTTTCACACACTGCACAGAGCCCTTATTCAGATTCTGAAGGAGGGTGTGCTGTTCTACTTTCTTCTTTTTGAACACAAAAGACTCACTAATTTTGCATTTGGCAATAAAAATCAACCATGATTAGAAGTGGGAGACATTTATCTATAATTGGATAATACAGCAATTGTTGTTTTGGAGATATGCTAAATTAGAATATTGCTTTATTGTCTACTATAACATAAAAAAAAGATTGCAAAAAGTTTACACAGCCATTTATAAAAAGAAGGGATGCAGTGTATAAGGTGATAATTTAGCACTTTTGCTGTTGTATTATGCAATTTTCATGGTTAAGGCTTGTTTTGGCACAATGATAATTTCCCACATAATCAATATCAATTTTATCCATATTCTTCCCCCTTAACCATGATGCGGCAGTTTTTACTCCATAACATAATCAAAACAAAAGAAGGTACTGCATGTGGGGGTCAGCTTTATGTTCCCACATTTGTTAGGAAATTTTGCCAAAATGTTCTATGTTCCCATGGCTCTATGGTCCCAACATTTGTATGAAATGATGTACAGAAATACATTAAAGACATGAAAGACATCATCTGTAACAGACGATATAGATTGTGCTCACCTTTTTTAGTGCTTCAGGTTGCTGCGGTCTAATTCCTGGTTGAGCCAAAGTGCCCATTTGTTGTCCCCCTTGCTGCTGTTGAAGGGTTTCAGCTAACAGATTACCATTACTACCCATGCCAGCAGTGCCCAGATAGCTCATCCGTGGTGACCCATTCATTAGATGCCCCCCCATCAATCCCTGCTGTTGCTGCTGTCCAGTGTGGACCTTTTGCGCTCCTATCATGGTAGGTCTATTATGAGCTCCCATACCACCAGCCACGTTAACCTGCTGTATTAGTCCTGGCTGCTGCTGAGCTTGAGATCCTACTGGGGAGACACCAACTCCTCCCATACTCATGGAAGCCCCTGGTCCTATGCTGTTAGGTGCAGGACCACTCTGCTGTGCTGATGCACCAATGCGCAACAATTCAGAGAGTTGTTTGTGTTTAGCGGCAGTCTCCTGGCCCCCAACAAGGCCGAGTCCAGTTCCATGTCCCCCAACGCTGTTATGAAGCTGGATGGAATCTCCACCGTTGGTTATTCCCATATCTGAGGAGTTGATCAGCTCGTCTGGGAGGTCATGCTCCAGGTCAAAGAGTGAACCAAAATCTAAGCCGGAAGGACAAAAAAATGCTTTTAAGGAAAACTACTTGCAAACAGGGTTAAAGAAATAGCAGCCTCTTTAATCCTGAACCTCTCTCATGGGCATAGGTTTGTGGTTTGATGGGATGCCAGACATGGAGCGGAAACGTGGCAAGGTCCAAGTGAAAAGCCACAGAGGAGTATGTAAACATACTACAGCATCAGGTAGGATGTTTGCACTGGATCTGTGGTGGTGAGACAGGAGTCCTGAGAAGGTAACTCAGACTTGAGATAACCCTGTTTTATCTACATTTAAGATCTATAAATTATTTGTCTTCAGAAAATTTTAATGATCCAATTTTGGACATTTTAAAAACATCTGAGTTTAAAATATGACAATTGTGGAACTTTTTTTGTAACACCTAGATTGTATAAATTAATATATAATAACGGCTTAGAAATCAAGATATGTGCTTGTCATCGTCTTTAAGTCAACTGCAAAAGCAATTTGTTGATGTAGGAAGCAGACAATGGACGGTGGACAAGAATGGGCTTTGTCGGTGACAATACTACAAGGCAGGCATATGCTTAAGAAAATTGCAGAAAATGCTTTTTTGGAAACTGAATTATGGAAATCGCGTTGAACATTAAAGGACAAACTACCACAGCGCATCTTCTGCTGAACGTGGCTTTGCGCAACTTTATCCTGTGTCGAACAATGGCCAATGAAGCACAATGGTGTCTTAACGAAGTGCGTCTTTACTGCTAACATTAAGGGCACAACGCACATGCTGTCTTATGCCTTATCAATACAACTTTATGCATATTTTATTACATAAGATAAGTTGGTCTATGACAACTTGCATTAGTCAACTATTTGTCTTTGCTAGCCATTCACCACACAGCTGTGCCGGTGGAGGGGATACCTTCTGTGAAGCTAGTTAGCGCTAGCTCAATTCCCGTTACTTTCCCTTAAATGTTTTAGACATACATTTCACATGTTTTTTTGGACTATAGATTAAGTTAAACTGGGAATGACTGAATTATTTTTCTTTGTGTGGTGAAATGACTACCGGTGTGCCTAAATAACTTGAAGAAAACTGGGGTCATTCGATTCTTCCATTGTTTGGAGATTGATCTTTTACTCGGAAGCTAGTTAGCCTCTCGATGCTAACACATCAAAACATCACAGATTCAAGCGAATACACAAACCACAAGTTATGACATTGCCACAGTACCATAACCTAAGTATTTTGCAGAATGCTGAATCGCGTAATCAACACCTTAATAGTTTGAAAACTGTGTTTAACAAACTTTCTTAATAACTCTACAACCTCGTACACCAGGTCGGTAATTAGTGCACCCATTTCAGTTTTAGGTTTTATCACCTCAGAAGTAAAGCATGCAGTATATTTACCATTTCCATCACTGGTCGACAGCGATAGAGCTGGGGAAGACAGCTTTGGCCTCTTGGCTGAAGGCGGACCCGACTCCAAGACATTATCGGCCATATTTTACGAATTAAAATTTGTGTTGATCTTTTCTGGGGACTGTTTCCCCTTAAGCGCGTCTCCTTTTCCTTTCCGAAATGTTGTGAGCATTCCCCCACCGCTTGAGGGACGGTAGGGGAGGAGACAGCAGCGGTAACCTCTGTCTCACAGCCTCTCGGTTTATTCTTCTGCAGATATCACCCCCTCCCAGTTGCAGATTTTGATTCTTCGCAGATTTGAACAAGAGGAGGTGGGAAGGTGGAACGAGCGGCCCTCTGTCAACCTCATGTAGCCTCTTGTGCGACGCTCAAACTGTCCCAAGACCAGTCAACCAACGCGTACCAACTTGTGCTCGCCATACTCCAAATCTTGTAGGTTAGAACAGCATCAGCGCACAAAACTTTTTTGCACCAAAAAAAAAAAAACGAACGAGAATGTGCGTACTTTGCAGAACTTACTGCGTCCAAAACTTTATCACACCATTATACATTGCAGGATGCTCACATGTATGAAACTTCAGTGTGCATGCTGTTTTAATTTCGCAAGTGTTTGGCAATGCGATTATTGGATTGAAACAAATGGCCTCTTCTCTTTTTGTTGTTGCGGCCTTTTGTGGGATATTTTTTAGCAATCAGCAAGTTTTTGAAGGAATTGGCTTATAAATCACAGTGCAATCGATGCAGTTTTCAGCTAGATTCTTCGTTTGACAGTATAATTGTGAAAAAGATTCACAGCGCCAATAGCCAAATTTTGCCAAAATTTGTCAAATTTATCCTAAGCCAACGATAGGAAAACTGCACCTCTGAGGTTTTGGCAGTTCTTGATCATTGAATATATAGGAAAAATTTACCAAAAGCTTGACCAACGAAGACAACAAAGTGTTGATAAAAAACATAAAAAGAAAGAAAATGACTTGTGTCCCATGTTTCGGTGTGCCATCAACATGGGACGGGAAAAAATCCGTGAGTCCTAGTGATGGAGTGCCGTGCACCCTTTCGCGTCGATCCGGAGTTTTCCTTCCCCCTATACGCGCTTTTCTTTCCACCTTTCCCTTCTGCCCAGAAGCAATTTATTTACACTATTTTCTTTGCGGGCTCTTTGCTTCCTCCTCTTCAGACACATAATGATCTTTCATGTTGATGTATGCCACTTATCGCAGGGGTTTCCTTCGTTGAGTATGTAGCTCTCTTCCGCCTCTCCTCTCCGTCTGCGCAAACACCCTTTGCTTGGATTTTTTGAGTAATTTCCTTTTCATGCATACAGACATCTACATATAAACAGATCACCCACAGGACCCTTCCCTTCCACGCCTGTCTTGTCTTGCTTTGGTGGCATTCAAAAGATGCGGACAGTCTCTCCACTGGAGGTGCCCGGAGCTGCTGCTCCACGTTCACCGGAGTCGCTCCTTCTTTCGGTTATCTCTCCCGTTTTTGTCGGTCTGTCCGCACAAACAAAATGGCGGCTTGTTGTTTCTACTCCTGACGGGGGAGGGTTGGAGGTACAGCAACATTAGGCGTGAAGGGGGAGGAGAAAGGGGAAGATGGGGAGATTGTCTTCGTAGGTTTTGCTGGTTCAGTCTGTAGGTGCGTGCCAAACATGGATGATGCCACTCCACTGCCCCAGAACAAGGGTTAACTTTTCATAGCATTCTGTCAGACACCAGTGGTAATCTTGAGGAAGTAGGCTATTCTGTTTCTGTTCTTGACCCTGCAAGTAATGCTGGTTAAGCAGAAACATATAGGCCTATATAGGCTATAATCTAATTTGAAAAAAGCAAACGACTTAATAAAAAAGGAATTAAATATAATTCATGGGACAACTAAATTGCCCTTGCAAGCCTTCAAAGGGAAAAAAAAACAAGTGAATGACTAAAGCCTTATTTAATAGGACAAACCCAAAAGATTGAGATAAATGTGTGATAAATTGCACATCAGGATCATTGCCAGGTTAATAAAATACTGTTTTTATTATATATACTCTAAAATCTATACAGTCATTTTACACACAAAACAAGGGCTACATAATATTTCTTTAAAAGGTGCACTATGCAGCTTTATTGGTGGGGTCTCTCCAAACGGCTTGAGTTGTAATTACTTTGCCTGGCATTAAACATGTCCATCTCCATAGAGGCAAGAAGGCAGAGGCACCAGGCCAGTAAGAATGTTCCAGGTGTTTTTGAGAAATAAAAACACCCGCAGTGAAATAAATCCTAGATAAATATGTTGCATGCTGTAATGTATGTGGAACATTCCAAGCCATCTCCATGGGAACAGTTGGCAAATCCTCCACCAGAAAAGTTACACAGTGCACCTTTAATGTCTCCTAAATTTAAGCCAAATGTCTAGTACTTGTTAATCACCTTGCCATTTATTACATTGCACAACAATGTTTTACATCAACGTTTGTCTGTCACTTCTATTAGCAGTGTACATTTACAGAAAGATCCATGATCTTGTTCGCTGCAAAGAGCAGCACTGCAAACAAATTATTGACCATTTGATTCAGTTAATCTTGTCACTGTCCTATCTCTGGGCACAGGCGTGCTCTACCTCAGTCATGGTCTTTGGTGCCTCAAAGGACAAAATGAGAGGGCCTCCATTGTTTTGAATGACAACATCATCCTCAATCCTGATGCCCAAGCCTCGGAAGTGCTGTGGGGCCTCATGATTGTCCTCGCAGATGTACAAGCCTAGCGCGAAAGAAAGTAAAAGCTGAAATAGTGACATGATTAAAATGGAAAAAGGGGGAATGTTTTTTGGGACATTAGTAATTATTTATACCTGGTTCAATGGTGACAGCCATCCCTGGCTGTAAAGGCTGGGAGCGAGACAGTTCAGGGGTGTCATGGACATCCATTCCTAAATAATGTCCAACATGATGTGGACAATATCGTCGTGCTGACTGGAATGCAACATGGAACAAATTTAAACCAACACTATAAAAAGGAACCACTAAACCATTCATACCCACATTCATACACAAGTGTACCCAGACACTGGAGGCAAGGTGGGCTAAGTGCCTTGCACAAGGACACAATCACAGTATGTGTAGTATATGTGGGAGCTGCGAACAAACAATCAATCTGTGGCTTCTGACTGCTTTACCAACTTTGCTAATGCAGACAGTGGGATTAGAATCGAGCCACTGTTTTGATAGTTGTACCTTTTTAACCAACAAGCGAGCTTATGTTTATGAGTTTCACACAGGTGATTAGTCATCATCAAACTTTTTAACCCACTGTAGAGTAATTATAGTATCACATTACCTTGAGTACATCAGCCTCACTAGTACTGGCCTTGATGATGCCCAGCCGCTTGAGCTGACGTCCCAATAGTGCGAGCATGGTACTGTAGATGTGATCCAGACTGATACCCGGGGAACACAGGGTCAAACATGAACGCTGCACTTCAAGGACAGCTTCATAAAGTTCAGCCTGAGCAGGGCTGAATCTAAGGAAAAATAAATAAATAAAATAAATAAATAACTTTTTTTTTTTTTTAATCAACATAAAAAAATAAATGCAAGAATGCAAATATAGGACAATAGAATTGGAACTGTGAGATCAATTAAGGGTGGATTTCCTAGTTCTGTATTGTTGTTTTTAATAATGAGAGGGAGAGCAGTTCAGGGATGTCATACATAAAACAAGCCTTAAACTGGAATAGCAAATTATGTTAACAGACGTGATTTCTAGAAGTGTTCTTGGGACCTTGGGTTCTTTAAGCTGAATTTTTCATTTCATATTTTTTATTTATTTAACAGGACAATGTACAGTCACATAATGCCCTTTTTAATGTCATTCACCATTTTGTTTTTTTTGTGAGTACATTGCACTGGTAAAAGCAAATTATATATTTTTTCCTACTGGGAAATATGGTGAAAATATCTATTTGTGATCTGATCTCTGTGACAATCTGCTATCACTATTTCTATATTCAATGCAACCATCTGCACTAAACACTTTTTCCCACCCACTTGGGACAGGTGGATTTAAGGAATCATATTGAAGTGTGAACTTTCAGAAAAAACAGGTTACTTTATTTACCTCTTAAAAGGTATTAGGAAAATAAGTATACATGAATTGTGATAAAATCAAAATATCTGGCTTCAAGAAAATCATAAAAAAAATAATAATAATAAAGTTTTTGCCATATCGCATACCCCTGTTTGTGGCATTTGCAAAAATGTATTATTATTTACCATTTTATTATTTCTTTTTAATCATACCAATCAAAATGTGCGGACTAAGGAATCAGTGGCAGGTCCAGAACATACTGACTGTGGATGCATCGAAGTTTCAAAGGTGTGCAAAGACTCTACTCTTCCATAAAGTGTAAATATTAAACATGCTTCAAACGAGGTGGCAAACATGTTTAAATGTGGCGCTATTGTACACCTGTAGACACCAGTCTGCAAGGCAAAATTGTTTGGTCACATTTATATAAGTGCTTTTTGTTGGGCACTTAAAACACTTTACACAGTCATTCATACACCTGTATGCAGACATTCAGGGCAAAGCAGGTTAAAAGGGCTGTACCTTATTTGTTTTTCCCCCTGTACATATATATTGTAAATTCAGCTCTCAAGGTCAAAATGAGACTGCCGTGTGCGGTCTAAAAAAAGGTTGTTGCAAATTGGGTATATTTTAATGAGTGGTGCAATAATTAGCATTGTATTATATTTGGAGTGGACAAACTTACTTTCCATTTACAGGCCATGTCCGAGTAATGTCGCTAACATAACCAAAGTATTCACAACCACCGTCAAGAAGAACCAATTCACCATCCTGAAAAGAATATCAAGTAGGTTTGTTTGTAATGTGTTCATGCCCATCAGTGAAGTATGGACATATTACTTAGGGCTTCTCTATTATGGAAAAAATAATAATCACAATTATTTAAATCATTATTTGAATCACAATTATTCAAACAATTATTTATTTAGAGAGAAGATGGGGCATCAGCGAACAAACCAATGAAATGAAGGAAGGTGACCAAAGTGAGGCCACTTTAACCAATTGTGAAGGTTTTTTTTTTTTTAACTTGTTTCTGGGTAGACTCTGCATACCTGACAGGGTGTTGGAGGAAGGTCAGAGAGACTGAAACATTCTACTAATAAAAGTGAATGAAAACAGTGTGCAGGAGTCTTTTTACACAAGTTTTTTTCTTAAACCAAGGACCTAAAAAATATACATTTTAATAATGCAAATTGAAAAAAAAAAAATCTTACTTTGATTATCTGATTGTTGTTTATATAGTGAAGAGTATTCGCTCTGTTTCCTCCAGCCACTACTGGAGGGTAAGCCAAGAAGTTTGCACCATGTAACCGATTTTCAAAATCAAACTAGAATAAAAGTGACAAATTATGTTGAAATTAATGCTTCACTGGAAGAGGTCAAAGTGAAAATGATAATAAATATATTATAAGGTAGGACATACCTTAGCAAAAAGTAGAGCTTCATCTATGTCTCCTTTGGACAATGCCATGGTTCTTTTAAATGCCTAAAAGAAGAGAAGTTGAGAACAATGATTTTTAAATTGAACCAGTGGCTTGATTTAACCAACCTGTGCCGTGATGCGACCTGCTTCTTGCATGAGTGCCACTTCTGCAGAACTTTTAAGGGCTCTGAGAGAGTGAAGAAGAGATCTGAGGGAGCGCGGCATCAACCCTGTCTCTATTAAGGGAGACACGTATGTCTGATGCAGCTTAGGGTGGGCTGGCTGAGAATTATCATACCACATTAAAGTGCCTATTATTTTTAAGTGAAAATATTTCGGTTAGATATTGCTATAAAAGAACAACTGTGGATACAACATATTATATTAAACATTACCTTTAAGACTCTTTAGTACAACACCTAGTTCTTCGGTGCAATGAACTCTCTCAATGCCTGTCAGTGTTGCTGCCCCATCTCTTCCTGACCTTGGGCCATCCCAAAGCTCCCTAGATGGGTCTCTACGTGGGACAAATAAAATGGCCTGGTCTGGTCTTCCTCTTCCGTGGAGAATCAAGGCACTATCAGGTTCTAGAATGCCAGTCAAGTAAAGAAAGTCCTGCAGGGCACCATTTAATAATTTTAAGAATTTCTTAAGAAATCAATACTTTTACATAAATGTATGATGAATCTGAAACTAAAATGGATAACCTGATTTTGATGGAAGGGATACGGGATGTCATTTGTCATGTAGCGAGTTGGATGAGACAGCACAAGAACTACATGGTGACTGGAGGAGGTAGATGGTCCCATTCTTTCTGCTTGGGCCTCAATAAGTGAGGCCAGTTTGTGTCTACGGAGTTCATACTCAGATTGGCTCAAGCCTGGTGTCACTTCCCCTAGGAATACAAACTAAGTGTATTAAAGGGAAAAAAAAGATGCTTGCTGTAGTGTTCTTTAGCAGAACTTGTGTGACACTTGTCTGCAAATACAACAGATTAGACATGAAAATAATTAACTGACTGTATTTTCACATAATTGCTCTAGATATAGTAGACATAGATCAATATAGAGGTTGACTGATATTTCACTAATCTTTGTTTGCCAAGGGAACAGGGCTGGGCCAGATTATTCATGATTCATTTATATATCATGAATACAAATGTTTCAAATAATCTTAAGATTTTTGATAAGGCTACATGTAGATATTTTTGACAGATGAAAGCTACTCTGAAAACACACACACATTATTAGGTGTACATGCATGGTGTACATTTGTGGGAATATGACATGGACTTACATTAATTTCTTGTAGAGGCTGTGGTCTTGACATGCTATATCTTTGTGCGCTGATGTTACAGTGGGTCTGGAGCAGAGTCCATTATTTTGGTCTAGTGGTGGGTCTGGAGCAGAGTCCATTATTTTGTGTCTAGTGTCTGTTTCTTTCTGTGTTCATGTGTGTACATGTAGTTTGTATGTAAGTCCATGGCATTTTAGTTTCCCCCTTGGGGATTAATAAAGCATCTATCTAAGCAAAAGAAGCTTCAGTGAATCAGAAGAGGGCGCTGCACTAAATGTGGTACTCTGCTGTGTTAGAACATAAAAGGTTTGGAGGAAACATCGATATCTGCAATGGCCATGAAAAGACAATATATTGGTTGATCTCTAAAATACTACATGGTATGTATTGTCTCTTTAGTATATAAGTATAAAAGAAAAAGTAGTTTAGTTAAATACACAGAATTTGCATTATTTCTAAACTATTTCAGAACTCACCGTTCTTGATAAGATGAGGATGTGTGTATGGGCTGGGTTGACCAAGATATCGTGGTGGAACAGTTTTTGGTTTTATACTTCCAGGTTTCACAGAAATCTTTCTACATGGACACAAGAGACATCCTGCACACACATTACAGATGTTAAAATTTAAAACATATTATGACAATGTTGTTTTAAAGCTGTCTCATTTTATTGTACAATAGCCATGTTCTGTGACATGTTGGAGCTATTCCACTTAAAAGGAACACATTTCTGGTTTGCAACCAGCAAATCATTGGAAAACGTTTTATGGTTGAAGTCTTTGGTCAGTGCAAAAAAACTGTAGACTTAACTATATGGTTTAAAATTAAATCTTAGTACTGTACAGATTCCTATTGTAAACATAATGTGTCTAACAGCTAGCATCATAAGTGAATATTTGTTTAGTGCTGCTCATGCAGCTCATCCTGCCAGCTGCCACGGGAGCAGTTCTGGGCCAGATCATATTATTCATGATATCTGTTTATCATGAATACAAAAGTTTCAAATAATCTTAAGATTTGGTAAGGCTACATGTAAACATTTTTGACAGGTGAAAGCTACTTTTAAAACACACACACTGTGTTAGGTGCACATGCTTTGTGGGAACATTACATGGACTTACATTCCTTTTTTGCAAACTGGTTCTTGCGTTAACCATAATTAGGCCCTTACTACTCGCCTAATCTTAACCAAAACTCTAACCTAAAATTGCCAATACCTTAACTTGTCGTTTATCAACTTTTATCAAATAGTAAAGGATTTACCTCACGGGGGCCTGTTTTTTGTCTCCATAAGGAAAGCAAGTGTGACTGTGTAATAGATTTCAGTTCCCACAATGACAGATATCCACCAACACATACACGCACACATTTAGATAACCACAATGGGCTTTTTTCCTCACCTTGACCCCAGTCTTGCTGTGACAGTAGCCTGACAGCAGATCTGATCAGAGCGCTAGCGTTACTGGATGAAGGCGACATAGCATAGCGTGCTACTAATGCCGAGGTCATTGCCACTGCAAGACCAAAAAAACACTCTCTTAATAATTATGTACAGTAAAGCACCGGATACCATAAGTTGCAAAAGGGTTAAAGTATTTACGTTTTCAGAAAATGATATGTTTTAGTCATGCACACTGGCAGTTCTCATAGTTTCGTTAGCTGTTCGTTAGCTGTTTCGCCCTGAAATTTGTTTTGGAGGCAGATTATTTCGTCAGACAGGAAAAAATGCACTAAAGAACCCCTGGCACCTGGCCCCCTTGGTGAATGTGAGAAAAGACTGCCGTGTTATCATATTGATATTTATTTCAATAAGAAAATATGCAAAAAAACATGCAGGCTAGAATTTAACAAAGAGCATTATTTTTTAATTGTATAGGTTTATTTATAAGTTATAGTTTATAAGTAAAATTTAACTATAATCTATCACAACTTTCACTTCTGAACACATGTTTTTACCTTTTACACCGCATGCTTATGTTACCCTTTCTGTAACATTACAATAATGTGTACTTCTGAAACGCTGTAGAAATATGCTTGACCTATACTGAAATAAGTTTGAATTTTTAGCTCTTTGCTCTTTCGAAAGTTTAGAAACTTTGGTTATGCAGCAAAATGTGCTGAGAATCTTTTTCGTTTCTTCTTCGTTTAACCTACTTCTCTGTCCTCCTTAGGCTTCGTAGTACCGATCCTTGAGCCGTTCATTCTAAATTCTGGGCATATTTTTACGTTCCTCAATGGTCTTCCACGACCACTCGCTTGAATGAAACCAGCAGCGACATCGTCCAAAGCTGCAGGAAGAATCAAAACATTGCTGATTTGTTTTACAGTTTGAGTATTCCCCTCATTTATCTGCTTCAAGGTACGTGGAGATTTAACTCTGGGCCTGAGCTTTTAGCGTGGGGTTTATTGAGTAGAGGCCGCGAGCAGCTAACGTTAACTTAGAGCTAAACGCTATCGTGCGTTACCTAAAATACACATGGGCTTTGTCAGAAAGTTTTGTCATAAACAAAAGGACGTATTTGTTATCGTTAGGTATTGAGGTTAGAACGCGTTTCATTGTGTAGGGTAAGGTGGCCAGATAACATTCTGAAGCCACTTCAACTGATCTAGTTAACGCTAGCAAAACAAAATTGCTCAACATTGGATGTTGTGCCCATTAGCTAGCCCCTAGTGCTTGTGCGTAAACAAGGCTTAACGTTAGCTGCTTGTTTGCATCCACTCTCTTGTACGCAGCGCGTGGTGTCCCGACCGTGACAACCCAGCATGGACCCACGGAAAGTCAGCGAGCTTAAGGCTTTCGTGCAGACGTGCCAGTCCAACCCTGGGATCTTGCACCTTCCCGAGATGAGCTTCTTCCGGACCTGGATGCAGAGGTGCACGCTTTTGCTTCACTTTTACTCTAGAGACATTAAAGTGGTTAATTTGCCTATAAGGCGTCTGAGTGAAGCGAAGACGAACTGTGGTGGTTTTGTAGTTTCATTCATATCAATCAGTCAATACTGATGTTAGTATTTTACAAAACTTAGTCCGGTTTCAAGTTTTCAACCGTTTGACCGAAAATCACCCTTCAACCTCCATAGCGTTTGGGGTGATTGGGTAGGATTTGCTATTACTTTTCACATCTGTCAGTTGTTTTTTTTTTACTATTAATAAAAATAAATTTTCATCATTGACAACGAATAATAAACAATAGCACCATCTATGGGACACCTTATTCTGCAGTAGGTTATGTTAGCAGCAGATGGAGCTATAGTGTCTCCTTCTTACGCCTATATTTCATTCCTGTCTTTAAACTTCTTTAAAGCTTTAACAGTTAAACTTCTTTAACCGTTTTTAATCTTTTGCTATAATTCACTGAATTCAAATATTTTAACAACATTCACGAAGAAACCAGCAGGTGTCACCAAACTGCAAGCCAAATAGTTTATGGGTAGGGCATTGGATTTGCATACTGTAGACCGTAGTTCAAAGCGTGCTCAGAGCATGGAGGTTGTTGCATGGCGTTTTTTTAAAGCTGACACCAGTTTAATTTATTGGGTGTGCAGAGAAACCACCAATCTATAATATCCTGTGTAAGTAGCAGAATAGTGGTTACACTACGTGTGCTGCAGTGGATATAATTCTTTATTTCCCTCTCAACTTCATTCAATAAATATATAAAACCATGTCATGTTACAATGGTATTTGTTGTCCACATTACAATGCAAAGTAGGAATTTGTCTACATTAGATTTTTAGTGTTTTTTATTTGCTTATCTTAACAATTTAACTATTTATTTTCAGTATGGGTGCAACAATTCCTCCACCACCCAAGATGGGAGATTCTTGCAAGGTTAAAGTAACTTTTACTTATTATATTTTCTATATATCACTTACTTGGACTAGCTTATTCTTTTTACATCTGTCTAATCTGTAGGGAGGCTGCCCATGTGATGTGCCTCCTGCAGCAGCATCTGCTGCTGCCCCTGAACCAGAGTCACTCACAGAGTCTGAGAGCGAGGAGAGTGAAATAGGTATCATCTTAGTCATCTAGCGTTTTCTCATTAATTGGTTAATGTGGCATTTTCAGTATTTCCTTAAAGCGCAGATGACAGGTTTGACTCATTTTACTATAACACAGATAACATTTAAGATTTCTACAAAAATTCTTGCCTTTTTTTTTTTTTTTTATCGGGTGAAGTTGATTTTACTTCCTGGTTGCACATAGGCAGGCAAATAGATGTAATTCCATACCTGTGTTACTTAACAACCATAAAGTTAACAAAGGCCAAAACATGTCTAAATTGCATAATAGTAATAATTAGACTAATAACACTGTTGTGTGTTGTTAAATCAGTGTTCAATTTGTTTATTGAGTGTATATTGTCCCTGAATTTTTGTACTTTTCTTCGCTTTTTTCCCACAACTGCCACTTAACTGGTGTAAAACAATGATGAATATTTACAATATTTTCTTTCCTAAGAAAGAAATGATTAAAAAAACATGAAAACCTGTCAAAACATGAAAACCTGTCATATTAATCGCACCTTGCACAATCGCACAAAATTTTATCTATGTTGTAGGAGTGCATGTTGGTTTAAATGTACTTTGCTGTTTTTGCTGCATAAGAAATTGACAATGATGGAGTTATTGAGCCAGACACTGATGCGCCACAGGACATGGAAGACTTGCAGGATATAGAGGTATTGCT
>KN477893.1:677-14907 GCA_000787095.1 Periophthalmodon schlosseri | reverse complement strand
ACATGAGTGTCTTTTGAACATACATCACCATACCTGATTTCATTATGCATGCATATGTCCACATGTATGTACGCACCCACCCTTATTCGCACAGTCATGTGCACACATTTCCATTTCTCATATCTAGTAAATGCATCCTATAACTTATTCCATTGAAAATCCACACAGCTCACACATGCACATAATTCCACCTTTGACATCTATACATCTATTACATCTATATTGTACAATATTGTACTATACCTCCTTTTTCCCTTTTTGTCCCTTTAATAAAAAATAAAAATGTACTTTTAGAGTAAAAGTAAAAGTATTTCATACAAGTATTTAAAGTGTTAAATGTGATATTGATTAAAAAAAAAAAAAACAGAATCAGTTTCTTAATTTTTTGTATGAATTTTGTGTATTTATTTTTGTTTGGTCAAAGCTGAAGCTTGAACTCAAAAACTCGGTTAAAATAACCCCTCAAATCATATGAAAAGTGCTTCTTCCTTTTCAGTCTAGTTCAAAAATGTAGTGGAGTAGAAAGTACAAATACCTGCTCTCAAATGTAGTGAAGTAAAAGTAAAAAGTATCCACTGTAAAATTGACTTTGTTACCTTCCACCACTGCAGGGGACCAATAGCGTAAACCTTGATTAGAAAAAAACAGCAACATTGGTTCACTGATGTTTCGCACCAACTTAATTTAATATGTGTCGATAGAATGGCCAGGTTTTCACATTTGGAGATGGCGCCTGCGGTCAGCTGGGGCACAACTCTACAGCCAACGAGCTGAGGCCTAAACTAGTTGACGGTTTGGATGGACACATCTTGCAGATCGCCTGTGGAAGGTAAAGTGACCCCAAACATTTTTAAAGAATAGCTTTTAAGAATAGTTTTTCTCCTAGAAGTCACACTTTGGTTTTGAGCTCCTCTGGTCAGCTTTGGGCGTTTGGCAATGGGGCCAAAGGTCAGATGGGAAATGACCAACCACAAAATAGTCTGATCCCCTTAGAAGTTCAGCTAACAAGAGCAAAGGACTTGAAAATATCAGCTGGCTGGAACACAAACTTTGCCTACACCTCACAGGTAATCTTGTGTACTAGCCTAAGTGTGTTTTTCAAAGTTTGTAACATCACTGTTTTCTATAGGGTCCGAGCGTAAATCCAATAATCGGGCGACTTGAGGAGGCAAAACTGCAAAGATGGTTGTCAGCACGTCAAAAGAGTGAAGATATAGAGAGGTATTAATGCTACAACACAGCTCAGTCTATTGCGTTACATCACATTGAGTCGATGATTTTACCTGTCTGTTCACAGAGACCTTGTGAGGATGTTTTTCACATGTTCAAGTCTTGTTGCAAGCTTTACAAAGGCTGAGTAAGCATTTAAGTGTTACTTTTCTAGTGTTTAAGAGTTACTTTCTACAGTTTGTTCGATGTAAAAAATAAGTATAACACATGTATTAATTTGTGTATTTACTTTTGTCAGTGGCTCTGTCATTGAAGCAGGGAGCCTAACTGTGGATCTAGAGAGAGCTAGTAAAACATTGGACAAGATGGTGGCAATACCCTGGATCAAAAATACAGTTAGGAATCCTTATCTGAAAACTAGACTATGTACACTCATGTTGATAGTGCCTAAGAGCTTTGTCCATAATGGCTTTACAGATGAAGTTTGAAATGTTGATCAGCATTCTCTTGGATTCAAGTCTTGTTCTAAGATCTCCAGAGATCATACTCCTTGTGCTGAGCTGCCCAACACTGCAGGAGGATTCAGTTGTCATGAATGTGGTGCTGCCATTGGCCATCATTATAGCTAATTTACAAGAGAGCAATCGATCACAACTGCGTAATGAACTATTTATTACAATACTATAATATTTAGGAGTCCGTATGTGGGATTGAATTTATTTATTTTTTTGTTCAGGAAAGTGGTGGTCTTCGCTTTCTCCTTCAATTCTGATGAAGCACGTTTTGGCTTTCAAAAATGCACTCGCTTTTATGTTGAAAAACGGCCTTCTGAAAACCCACAACCCTGGAGTCAAATACCTGCTGGAGGTCCTCCAACTACTCTTCAAGGTCAGAGATCTTTTACACACAAGTTATTATACAATTATCAGTTTAGATAAAACTAAATGTTCCTTTGCCCAATAAGGACAAAACTGTAGCAACAATAGAGGCTCTTCCATGTTGGCCTATATTTTAAATATTAATTACTACATTACAAGACTTTTTTTTCTTTTGTTGACAGGCAAACAAATCTGGAAAGGTCTACAAACTCCCACTCAGCACTTTTTATGTTGAAGAAATCATTTCATGCAGTCAGCCACAGGAAGACGTGCTTATTTGGGTTCACTTATCTGAGCAAAAGGTAAAACATATGGTGCACATTCATAACAATATATTAATCTTAATACATAACAATCATTGAGAGGATATAGACAGACAGATAGATAGATAGAGGGGGTGAGCAAGAGGGGTGAGAGGTGCATTTTCTTAATTCAATTTATACAAAATTTTAGGATGATGCCAAAACACCTGTCAGCTTCTGCAACTACCCTTTTGTGCTGCCTCTTATCTGTAAACTTGCCGTCTTCAGAATGATTACCACCACAGTAAAGGTACCTGCTATATAAAAAGTCAAATAAATGTACATATTAATCAAGTAATGCTCTTATCCTAATGTAATTCTAGGAAGCCCACCAAGCTGCACACTATCTGTATAATGCATGGTCACCTTTGTGGAGGTCTCTAGATTTGCCGGACTCTGCTCCTGCCCCAGTCTTTCAGCTGACCCTGAGACGACCTCACCTGGTGGAGGACACCTTCAGACAGCTCAGCGCAGCGGACGAGGAAGCCTTTAAAAGAGAACTAGTGGTAATCATACAGGCATTGTAGTACCTCCTCCAGCCAGTGAGTGGAGCCTCAGTCAAGCATATGTAGAACTTGGACCCCTTAGATTTTTACATCAGCTTTGTTTTTTTTTTAAACCAGTAGATGATGTGAAACCTGTTCCTCCCTCCCCTCACCAGGGTCAGGCTTACCTGTGCTCTCTGGTCTTCTTCTGTCAGGCCAAACCTGGAACATTATCAGACAGAAGTAACATAGATAGCATCTAGTCCAATGAGGTTAATCTAGTCTTCCATTTATTTATTTGAATAGATTCTTTTTCCAGACCAAGGTTTAGTTTGTTTTCACACCTGACAGTTTGGACTGTTCACTAGCGCTCTTCCTCAGAGTGGTCACGTGATGTTGCGGTGACGTGTCAGCTGAATTAAACAGGTTTTGTCATCTAGTGGTGAAGTGTGAGAATATAACAAGGGTGAGTCTAATTACAGATGGTAGCTTTAAGTCTTCACTACTGTAGAGTGTCTCTATATGACAGTTGTATGATAGGTTGAGATACGCATCGGATGGTTTAGCAATACAATGATGTTAATAAATGTGGGGCACCAGAAATCCTACGAATTAAAAATAAATAAGAATCAAATCCGATCAGTTCTCTCAGTCTGAAGGGTAAATGTATCCAGTCAGAAATCACTAAAACCAGAATTCTTTCGTGTGGTTTATTTATTTTATTTTAAACAATGTTAGAAGTTCAAATTATGACATTCAATCAAACAGCGCTGTACAAAACGTAACAATTTTGAGGTAGTTAAGGACGGGGGTTCAGCTTTAATCAGCCATGGTAGAACTTGCTATAGTTATTAATGACATGGTGCACTTATCAATCCAACATGGTAAATTGCCAACTTTACCCAGTCCATAGTTTGTAGCAGATGGTACTTTAAGATTGGTAGAAGTAATTTTAACTTACCTAAAGTCCTGTTACCAGTACAATATATTAACAGTATGGTAACTAATCAGACAGGACAACAGTTATTAGGAACATGTTTATAATCTCTTGTCTTTTCCAGGTGCAGTTTGTGGATGACAGAAAGCAGACTCTTGTGAATAGAAGGGATTTCTTTCTCCACATCTTTGAAGAACTGATGACTCCAGAGTCTGACATGTTCATGCACAATGACAGCAAGACTCTGTTTTGGTTCCCTCCCAAGGTAAGTTTAATGACTGTGGTGTGTCATTTAAATTATATGTTCATTTGTATGGCCAATGTATAATGGATTTATAATGGGGTGGGTGGATTAGGGCTGTGTGTTATTAATCAAATTTTAATCGAGATCGAGATTCGTTCATTTCTAACTGTCTATGATATACGTGACGCTATGTAACCGAGAGGTCCACAGCCACAGTCTGTAAAAGCATGTGGTTTGGAGTTCAGACTTTGGAGGATGAAATTTGATGAAATTTGGCTCAAGTGGTAATGATTGTACCAGAAATGAAGTCTGTATTGCCTGTATAGTCTATGCTTAAGGAATTTAATCAAATAAACAGTTTTTTAAATCAAATCAAAAATTGTTATTGATCAATATGAGGGGAAAAAATGTAATTCTAGAGTCCATTTTGCTTCATTATTCAGCATTCAGTTTGCTTGTGGAGAGAATGGAATATGTGAACAGTTAATTATTTTAAACTGTACACTATTACTTTATTAACTCATGTACATACTACAGAAGCTATGTTACAGTCTTCCAACATCTGCTATTTTGTGATTCATCTTTCTTTCTAAATGAAGATGTATCAGTGCATTTAGGTGTATAGACACACTGCCACCAGTAATCAGGGGTGGACACGTAATGTGGACATTAAAAGTTTATCAAACATAAACATTTTTATATGTTTATTTCCTTCAGCCGCAGGTGTCAGAGAGGCAGTACTATGTGTTTGGTATTCTCTGTGGACTGGCGCTCTATAATCTGAACATCATCCAATTGCCGTTCCCTCTGGTCCTCTTCAAGAAGCTCCTCCGAGCCAAGCCTTCTCTGGAAGACATGAAGGAGTTTGAGCCGATCATGGCCAAGTGAGTTAGACAAATACATTGACTAATACTTTACATTACTTTACAAATACATTGACTAATACTTTACATTGAGTCTAACAGTGTAATATGATGTAATATATATATGTCTTTTTCTTTGTAGGTCATTTCAGTGCATCCTGCAGGAGTACACGCCTGAAGTGATTGAAAGTCTGAACACAACCTTTACTGTATGTTCTCACAGTTTTTCACAGTTTACATAATTTACATTTTTTTTCTAATATTCACTTTTTTCTAGGTGAATTGGGGAGGTGAAGTTACAGAGCTTGATCCAAATGAACCTGGAAAACCTGTCACAAGTGCAAACAAGTATTTCAAAATGATTAACCTTACAATTATAACATGTCCATGGTTTTCAGAATGATGAAAAATTAGGACCATTGCCATAGCAATTGACAAATAAAAACAAGAAGACCTCAAAATGTCACGTATAACAGGAAGCTGAAACTCATGAATATAATAGGCCAACATAAGTAAGTTTTTGTGTTTGTTGCAGAAAAGAGTTTGTGGACACCTTCATCAACTATGCTTTCAAAACGTCGGTGGCTGAAGTGTATGAAGCCTTTCAGAGAGGGTTTTTCAAAGTGTGCGACATGAATGTGGTGGATCTGTTGGAGCCTCAGGAGCTGCAGGACGTGATGGTGGGGCAGGAGTCCTGGGACTGGGACGACCTTAAGCAGGTACAAAGTAGGGCTATGAATCACAAAGTCCGATACACAATACAATAATATCACGATTTTGTGATAATTTGTCATTGTTCTGAGATATATCACTATTTCTTAATGCATTTTTAGAAAAATATTTCTTTGTGAAACAAACAATACACCAATTTTAATCATCAAAACAGTGAATATGTCGACTCAAATATATTGTATAAACAAGCTTACTTTCTCTTAACAAGCAACAAAATATGTCAATTTAAAATATACCAAGTGCCATTTTATCTGTAACGTCTTGTGTATATTTTATGCAGAATACAGAATATCAAGGAGGGTACCATGCTGATCATCCAACCATTGTTACGTTTTGGGAAGTTTTTGGAGAACTGACTGAAGAACAAAAGAAGGGCTTCTTTCGTAAGTGAAAAAAAATCTCTGCTAAGGCCAAACCCTTCAAATGTGCTTGTACATTTTGAGTTATGTCGACTGAATGATTTCTGTTTGTCTCTCTGTGCCCAGTGTTCGTAACAGGTTACAGTCGTGTGCCCTTTATGGGGATGAAGAGCATAAAGATGACTATCACCGTGATGCCCGAAGGCACAGAATATCATTTGCCAGGAGCCCTCACCTGCCACACCCTGCTGCACCTGCCCCTGTACCAGAGATACCCTGTGGAAAGAACCATGAAGGCCCGGCTCATTCAGGCCATCAATCACAACAGAGGCTTTTGGAAAGAATAGACCACATAACAAAACATGTATCTGCCTTCTTATGCATGCAAAAGATATTTACTATTTACTGTCAACTTCATTTCTTCACCCTATTCTTATAAATGTATCGTAGTTAGTAATGACGATAGTATACGGTGTATAATATCACTTTGTTAATTACTTCTGCATGTTCTGCACCATGTATTAAAATGACAAGTGTGTGTGCGTGCACTTTTTTTTTTCTCCACAATATCTGGCAAGTTTTAGTTCAGTATTTAGATTAAAAAAATATATAAATACAGAGGAAAGCAGGGGGCCGATGTATGGCGAGATTATGTTGAAAGAGAAGCTGAAAGTTTTCTCGGGCAGTCAGGTAAGCAACATAACGATGGTTTGAATGTTTGAGTAATACTATGGAGGACATGTAATAGCTTAAATGTATGGCTGGTTTGCTCTTCTAAATCTATTGAAAGCAGAAGACAATGACTAGTGGGGCAGATAAAAATAAATACACAAATATGTATCTTAGTCTCAAATATTTTATTATTTTTGAGAACAGAGTCACTTCAGTGCATTTTAATTTAAACACATTTAGAAAAATGTTTGCCGAGAGTAAACTTGTTAAGACAATGGAAAAACTGTTTCAGTCTTCTTTCAAGCAGTTGGCATTTGCATGTGTATTTAAATATTGAGCAAATATTGCACTACTTAAACAAGAACCTGTGCTTCAATAGTACATGAAAGCTGCTGCATATCTTATTAAAACCGTTTCAACAAGTTCAACCAACTGCCTTCCCTTTCTTTATTTCAATCCAATATTTTCCCCGATTCAATTTTCCATTCAATTGCCACTGTGTCCTATAATGGTGAGACTGTATTTCAGACAAAACCACAAAACAAATAGCAATGGCGAAATCTGACCAGAATTAGCACTGTCTTATCATCTATAACTTTGAACTGTGGCTTTTGAGGTTCATGTGCTTCTCTAGTAGGCTCAGTTGAAATCCTTATCAGATATACAAACAAAAATACTTAAATAATCTTAAAAAACATTAATTACACAGTATAGAAAACATGTAAAGCTCTTGCTACATAACAATAAGACAAGTCAATACTAGAGACATGGTGCTATGGCAAAACAGAAATGATGTGTCCCACTTTGTCTAATCATCTTGTGTGTGCAGTTTTCTACATACACAAAAACATTGAGATCAGAAGTCCCTGGGTCCGGGAGTAGTGAGGAGTTTTCCAGACAGCTCAGGATCTGTGGTAGTTCCTTTGAGGAGGTTTGTTGCAGTTGGGCCACCAGTTCATAAGTAACACTTTTATCCACGTAAAAGTGCAAATATAAGTCTTATGTTTTATCTGACCAGGTGGAAGGTGAGCCAGTACATGAAGATGGGTTGCGCTGCAGCTATGGCCATGGTTAGGTACATCCTCAGCTGGTTTCTGGTTCCTCGCACCAGTTTGCCCTCCGCAGCGGCCTCAGATAAAAGCTTCAAGCGCAAAGTACGGATCTGTGGGGAAAAAATGAGGGTTACGGTGTATAACATCAATCCTGTACACTGATGAGATTTATTCACAATTTAAATGGGGTCAAATGCTGTTAGATAAAAGATACATTTAAATGTGCATTTGGTTGTGGATGAGTTTATAGTAAATTCAAATAATACAATCGGCATAAAATATCGGCAGAGGTCATCGGTTTCTCCGGATTCTAAACAATCAGTGTCGTGTTCAGTCATGAAAAAAATCCTAACAAAAACATATTGGTTGATCTCTCGCAATGACAATAAACAATGTATTTTGAAAGATAAAAACAAAAAAGTAACAAAAAAGTATAATTGAGTTTGTGGACAATATGAGCCAAATATACTGCATTGTTATTTTATTTTTTTGCAGTCACAGACTTTGTGCATAATGCTTTAGTAACTGTACAAAAGATGAAACATGTGGATAGTGTTGTCATGACAATATTTTATGTTTCTTATATAGTCAATAGAACACAACAAAAGGATTAAGTGATTTCAAGTTAAAGAATGACCAAATTATTTTGTTAAAGTCAAAAACTTACCATGAATACAAATATAGCGGCACAGCACCAGAGTAAAGAAAGATAGTACGCTGGCCGCCCAAACAAAAGGCCTGAGACTACACCAACAATCATCCTGAAATAGAAAAGGAAAAAAATGCATGTCAGATCTGGCTTTTAATGATGACAAAGGCTTAAGATTAAAGAAAGCAGAGATACATACCCAACATATTTGTAGCCAGCAAAAGCCAGCAGGTCTATAGTTGTAAGGTCGGTGTTTACAGTTACCAAGTACAGGGACAAAAGAACAGCTAGCACCTCCATAACTAGCCACACAAACGCTGAGCTAGCTTGCACTCCCAGCAGCTCTGGAGAGAATCTGAGGACAACAGAAAAGGTATGGAATATCACAGCACTCAAAAAAGGGTCAATCACATAAGAAACATTTGATTTGTACTTGTTCTGTGTGCCGAGAGCCAGCCCAGCCACCAAAATGTACGTGATGAAGCCCATAGTTGGAATGTACAGATCAGGAGCATTGACATCAAAGCGTGGAGCCACAGGGATGTCCTGTTGGTAGCTCACCTCCCAGTTCTAAAACAAAGTAGTATTAGATATTTATTTATATGATTATATCAACACACTACAGAATAGAAATGAGCAAAAACATACCTCATGCATGTAGGGGAAAATGAGAAGACCAAGTTTCTTTCCCACATAAACCGTGTCCACAGCAAAGTAGTATTTAAGCTTAGAAATGGGAATGAATCTATCTAGCTATAAAAACACATACGCAGAGCAATGTTTAGTGTCTTCTACAATGTAAAGCAATAGATTGTCGATTGATATAGAAAAATCACAAAAAACAAATAAATTAAATATGTATCACATGTCTTACATTCTTGTCCATCAGCTCCTTCCCCTGTGTTGCCAGTGAGCTGCCGTAAGCCATGGCCAGGTTAGACATGGGATCAGAAAAGCCAGGGAAACCTGCAGCCTGATCTCCAGTCTGCGCTCTGAAAATAACAGTAAAAATGCAAAAAATGTTAAATAATAATAATAATAATAGTAATAATAATAATAATAAGACATTTTAAATTATGTCTAGATACTCAAAGATGCTGTGCAAATGATAAAATATCATGTCAAAGTTCAAAACTATACTCAGTAGTGAAGAACATAAATATCTTACTTGTAACCCGTTTGTGACCCAGGGCCAGCTCCACTTGTATCTTCAAACAGCTGACTAGCATCTGGCACCTCCATTGAGCTATTCCTTGCACGTATGTTAGGTTCTATACAAAATATTAAACACACTTTTACTATGCCAAGCACATCATGTACACAAGACATGCAATTAAAGCAAAAATAGCAAAGCAAATGCAATTATTATTATTAGGGTTTGACTTTTTTTCCATGGAAAACACGTTTATTGTAGTACTCGAGAAATGTATAAATAATCTGTATTTTATTTTCAAGATGTTTCATGCAAATAAAGGCGTTCTTATCTTCACTTATAAAGAAACTAGCCACCACCAAGAGTTGAAACTTAAGATCAAAACAGTGACTCATGACTAAGAGAAAACAGCTGTTATAAATATTAATAACACAGCTTACTGAGATCATGGCATCGTTTTATCTAGAGATCCTAACTGTGTGCTTCCAAGAATAGTGTGAGAAAAGACACAAGAGACTAGTCCCTTATGTAATCCAACCTTTAAACTGAAAGCTAATGATAGTAGGCAACAAGAGCGCCCTAAACTACTCTCACTCAGTGACAGACCAAAGGTGGCACCGTTTAATCCCCAAATAATACTACTTGAATGTTTCTCATAAATAAAACTCTCGACATTTCAGGAATATAAACCAAAAAGATAGTAGAGCGTAATCGTTTAGAAATTCATGTCAAATAGCGTTAGTTAGCTTTGATGTTAGCAGAACATAACACTTTATCCGCCCAAAAAGGTTAACAGTAAGCTAGTCCTGGTTGTTACTGTAGTTTAATAAAGCGTTTACATTTAAAAGCTTACTAAAGTGTTATGTGTTAGATCACGTTTTTTAGCCTGAGGGAGCTAAAAACACGCTAAGCCCAGCTCCGTTCGCTGCTGCAGACTCGGACCATGCACTCCCCGCACCGCTGCTTCAGCTTTTAAATGTAATCACCCATTGATTGGATCGAGTCACGTACGTAACTTACGCTGTCTGAACCCACTTTGAGTCGCTGTATAATCCATTTGGACAAAATTAAAGGCGGTGGCTGGTGGCTTTAACCGGTACAATTATAGGGAAGTTGGAGTCATTCGTAAAATTAGCACAGCGGAAGTAAACCCTCGTCTTCTTTTTCATCTGAAGTGAAAATCATTGTCGCCTTCTTGTGGCAACAACCGGAAACGCACGCCCTTTACTATTGAATAGAAGTTCACAAGGCCATATTTGACCTAAAGCATAGCCATCCAAGGGCATTAGTCATTTGAAATATCGCACTAATGTGTGACAGGTCATTCGCCTCGACCAGGGGTTCTTAACTTTTTCAACAATGGGGTCCTGACCTTTTCTGTAGGCCTACAAACTAACCAATTGCTCCATATTTCAGATTAAAAATTAACTAAGCCTACTGATTATAATGTCTAGCTGGGGAACTATTATTGGTCCAAAAATATCCCAAGGATCCCTTATTATCCGCATCAGTTTGAGGATAATATGAATGTCTTGTTCACCGTTTAAGCTGTAGGAGCCTGTTGGAGAATGTACCCTATTGTCTAGTGGAGTGTGTGAGCAGGAGTGTCCATGATGGAGAGCAGTTTGTCCAGTGTCCTCCTGTCCCCCACTGTGACAAATATCTCAGCTCACAGCTGATTACATGACCAGCTTTACGGAGCAGTTTGTCGATAAGTTCAATGTCCCTTTTGCTGATGCTGCAGATGACAACGAGGTGCAGGGCACTGGCCACCACAGGCTGGTAGAAGATCTCCAACTGCACACCTTGAAAGATTAGAGATTTCTCAGGAAATAGAGTCTACTCATGCCCTTCTTATACACAGCATTACTATTGTCCCTTCAGTCCAGGCTGTTGTTCACGTGGACTTCTAGGTACTTATAGGAGTCCACCACTTCCACTTCTTGGCTCTTGATGGTGATGAGCTCCACTGGTGTCCTCTTCGTCCTGAGGCCAATCACCAGTTCTTTCATCGCGTCATGTCTTGCCTGGGACCACTAAACAAAATTTGCAATCAGTGTGCTTTTCTTCAGCTCCTGTCCATCCCAGATGCACCAAACCACCGCAGAGTTATCAGACAATTTCTGGGGGGGCAGGACCCGGAGCTGGACTGGAAATCAGAGAAGTACAAATTGAACAACAACAGAGACAGGATAATACCTTGAGGAGCTCCTACATTGCTGGCCACAGTATCAGACAGGGTGCTCCCCAGCTGCATGTATTAAGGCCTGCCTTGACAAATAGTCCGTAATCCAGGAGACAGTGGAGGAGTTGACCCCCAGCCTCTCTCTCAGTCCCATCAGAAAGGGCTGAACTGTATTAGAGGTAAGGATGCACCGATCCAGCTTTTTTCATTTCTGATACCAATTCTGATACTATAGATTTTAGTATCTGCTGATACCCGATAACAACCGATACCAGTGCAGAAACAAAATTAACTTAAGACAAAATTGATCCAAATGTGTTATGTAACTGTTATTTATCAATCAAATAACTACACAGCAGCTTTGTATAAATATAAATTCAAACATTATAAGGCCAACTAAGATCAGTAAATTGTCTTATTACATCAATTTATATGTCCTACCAGGATATCAGCTGAACCCATATTTATAAACTGATATATGATCCAGCAAATGTTTCATTATCTGCAGCAATATTTGATACCAGTATCAGATACTGTGACCTGCTGCCACTCTCTCAGGCGCTCAGGTCTTGTTGTGCTGTAATCTTTTTTTTTAATATATTTGATATACTGTTAACGTAACCGCCATGTTAATTTCCCTCTTTTATTTTATCATTTTGTACCTGCTTTTATTTTGTCATGTGTGTAACCTTCTTGTGTTTTGAGTTTTACTTCTTGTTATGTTGATAGCTTGCCCTGTCTTAATGTGTTTCCAGTGTGTATATATACACACTGGAAAGTACCACTCTCTACTTAAGCTGTGTAGATTAGACTAGAAAACCGTCCTCATTGTTCCATTGAAGATTATAGAGGTCTACTGAATTAAAATACGACAACATGGCATTTAACGCTAACAGACAGCTCTACTCTACTTTTACTCAGGCAAGAAGAACTTCTGCCAGGGGTGAGTTTTGTGTGTGTGTGTGTGTGTGTGTGTGTGTGTGTATAATACACAATAAAGACTTGGATTGTCTTTTTGTATGAATAGACAATCCAAAATACTGCAAAATATCGCAAAATACCACAAAATACCGCAACAGTTTCAGTACTGATCCTTTTTATGTAATACTATAGGCTGCATATTTTGAGTGTTCATGTGGGGCAGGGTATTTATCAAATTCTAGGGACTAAAATCTGTATACACACTTAGGGAGACCTGCCTCCCTTATGGGGACAAAAATCAGGTCCCCATAACATAATGCTTTATATTCTAGGGACTAAAATCTGTATACACACTTAGGGAGACCTGCCTCCCTTATGGGGACAAAAATCAGGTCCCCATAACATAAATGCTTTATTATTACTATATGAACAATATGTTTTAAAAAATAGGTTAGGTTTAGGTGAAGGTTAGACAAGTATTAACTATGGTTACGGTTCTGTTGAGTTGGATGTACTTTTTTAATGTTTAATTTATTCTTTATTTGTCATGGACCATGGACAAATTCATTAATCTCACAAAAGAAAAGATGATCTGGACCAGAATCTGCAGTCCCTGGGCACCTATACACAGCAGTAAAAAGAGAATTTATATGTAGGGACATGCACTTTAATATGGCTTTATTTGGTGACTACTGAAAGGAGAAAGTTTTTCACTTGCTATAATTAAAATATCTAAATGTTTTTATTTATTTATTTATTTTCAGATGTGACTTTTTATGTAATACTATAGGCTGCATATTTTGAGTGTTCATGTGGGGCAGGGTATTTATCAAATTCTAGGGACTAAAATCTGTATACACACTTAGGGAGACCTGCCTCCCTTATGGGGACAAAAATCAGGTCCCCATAACATAAATGCTTTATTATTACTATATGAACAATATGTTTTAAAAAATAGGTTAGGTTTAGGTGAAGGTTAGACAAGTATTAACTATGGTTACGGTTCTGTTGAGTTGGATGTACTTTTTTAATGTTTAATTTATTCTTTATTTGTCATGGACCATGGACAAATTCATTAATCTCACAAAAGAAAAGATGATCTGGACAGAATCTGCAACAGACAGCTCTACTCTACTTTTACTCAGGCAAGAAGAACTTCTGCCAGGGGTGAGTTTTGTGTGTGTGTGTGTGTCCCTGGGCACCTATACACAGCAGTAAAAAGAGAATTTATATGTAGGGACATGCACTTTAATATGGCTTTATTTGGTGACTACTGAAAGGAGAAAGTTTTTCACTTGCTATAATTAAAATATCTAAATGTTTTTATTTATTTATTTATTTTCAGATGTGACTTATGATGAGGAGATTCGTATTGTCCTGATAGGAAAAACTGGGAATGGGAAGAGTGCATCAGGAAACACCCTCCTCAACCGGCATGTATTTGCTTCAACCTTCTCTCCAGGTTCAGTGACATCAGAGTGTGAAAAGGTTAGAGCGACAATCCATGGGCGGAGGATCGCTGTCATTGACACACCAGGAATTTTTGACACCAAATATAAAGAATATGAAGTAGTGCATAAGCTGAAGACTTGTATCTCCATGTCTGCTCCTGGACCACATGTCTTCCT
>KN477891.1:19379-36953 GCA_000787095.1 Periophthalmodon schlosseri | reverse complement strand
GCAGGAGCTGTGGATGTTGGAGGCCTTCATGATCACTCTCTAGGAGATGATTACGCGGTCAGGCCCCCACAGCCCCCTCTGCTCCCCCGCACTGCTGGAGCCCTGCGTATTATGGAGATACCAGTTAATATGCATTGTATGTGAATGTGAATACATGTAAATACTGCATGACTCCCGCTTACGGTTTCCAAGAGGGCTTTAAAATGTGACTGGCTTCAAATATTACAAATGCAATATTTACACATGCTTATTAAAAGCACATTCAGTGGCTTAGTCTGAAAATGTACTTAAGCACAGACTTTTGGCTCTTGTTTCATAGTACTCCTCTTTTTATGGGCACGTCCATACATCCCTATCACTCTTCCAACTCCTGCAGGTGATAAAAAATGCTTTATTTGCTTGAAAATATGTCAGCTCACAATGCAATCAATGTGTTCATTATGCTTGTCACTGCAATGCCTTTGCTTCAGCGATGTAGTCGTATTTTTAGATTGTTTACAGTAATCTGCTCGTTAGAACAAACTGTACATCAAGATACAAACTGGCAAGCTCCTATATCAGTTAGAACATACTTAAGCTAACCCAAAGAAATATTAAAATATGCTTGATTTATGCATTAACTCTACTGACATTCAGCAAAACACTAGTAAAAACAATGCAATGCAGTGTCACACATTTTGTTATATGTGGTATAAATGGAAGCCCCAGTGACAGTGTTGAGATTTAAATCTTGACTGTGCAGTGCAGAGCCAGCAGGGAGAAGACATATAGAACAAGGCCCTGCAGCCTTTTGACATCTCCTCAAACGTGGGCACACTCTTGGATCCTGGCGAGGGGCTGTGGGATTGCAAACCTGATCTGAATGTATTAAACCTGCTTAGCTTATAAAATATATTTATAAGACCAGGGTCATGAGGAAAGGTCAGGGTTTTGTTGTAATTTTAATATGCTATTAATACGCGGAACATGCCATCTCTCTAGGCTTCATCACACTAACTTGTAATTTCTTGCTGAATTTTTAAGAACTCCCAGTGCCCCGAATTACCCTTATGTTAGATACTGCTGCGGAGCACTACAGGAAGTTTAATTTTTGTGTGTGTGTGTCAAATTCTAATTCTACTGACCATTGAATAGTTGTCACCTTTTTAACACGTTTTAGCCAGTTCATGAAATTCCCATTTGCTGTAACCAACTTTTTTTTAATTGAGTCAGATACTATTTTTGTCTAAACTGGAACTTTCAATACTTTGCATGTAAATTGGAATAGTTTCCACTGTTGCTTGATCATCGGAAACAATTTACCCTGACAGTTCGCAAGTTTATATTCTTCTGTTCTTTCTCCACAAAACAATAGCGTGTTATATAATAAGCATTTTAGAAGGTTATTTTACAGCAATTTCTCCAAATGTTTTCCGCTGAACTGAACATCAGTTGTTTGTGTATTTGCACACAGCCTCTCTGTATTCTCTTTGTCTGTCTCGGCCACATGTCTTCTCCCAGCCGTCTGTCTGCTGCTGAGGCGCGGGGCTGCTTCTCAGGCAGTGGTGTAAATAAATAACTGAGGAGAAAAAATATGCATCTGTAGACGCCTTGTTTGCTCCGCGCCCCTCTCTCCCTCTCTCCCATTCTTTTGACCTCCCTGTCTGTTATTCAGCTTCTTCACTTCCCCGTTCAAAACTGCTAAGTCCCACCCTGAAAGCAAACACAGATGCCAAAGTGCCCTTGGCATTTTGACTAGCTGCTAGATTCTGTACCAGAGCAAAGTGTTTGATAGCTCAGGAGTGAATGTGAAATAGTCGGTCATGGCGTTCTAAGCAGCTCTCTCTATACACTGTGCTCAGGTCTGACTGCAGCTCATCTCCAAAAAGCCCCTATACCACCCCGCCACTCACTGGCTTTCATAAAATAAAAAGGTGGACATGAAAGGGCTTGATAAATAGCCAGCTATTTGCCTCTAATTGCGACCCTTTAGAATATCTCTGTGATGATTTGAACCAGCTTTTTCTTCAAACTTACCAAGATCAAAGCCAAAGGACAAAAAAGACCAAAACGCCTGCATGTCTCTAACTTGTGACCTCATGCAACCTCTTGTCCGCCGTATCCCTACACCTTACAGGCGAATAAATCAAAATCCCTGTCTGGAGAAAGCTGTCTTTTCATGAGTTACGCCAGTTTCTGAATCGGCTCACAGTTAATCACCGTCCCCCCTTTTTCCAACCTCAACCTCATTACGGCTAACTAAGTCTGCATAAACATGGCAAAAAATATGATGTATAGAAGCTAGTAGTTACACCATAATTGCAAATCAGCATCCCATAAGCCTGGAGATGACAGCGGAAAGAAAACACAAGCGGCAAAAAACACATGTACGTGCCAAGAAGGGGGGATTTTAATAAAGACAGATGACAGTCAAAAGCCAGGGGAAAGGAGTGAGGTATGCGGCTGTGATGTGTGTGTGCGAGGGGCAGTGATAAAGATAAATGGGGTAAGATCAGAGGAAGCCATTAGGACGTCGGAGGGGAGCACGGGGAGGAGAGGTGTGTGAAAGGGGGAGGGGGGGTGCCAGAGGTACTCGCCGCCCCCCACCTTCCCCCCAAGAGCCCAGCCCGAGACGATGTTTAATCAGGCCCGTGAACCTGCGAGACTGAGGTCACCCCGGCGCACTCATTACATCTGATGGGGAGCACTGTAGCACGACAGACGAGCGCAATCTTTAGCCCGTTCATCCATCTCTCAAAACACACACATATAATCACCTTGTGCCCCCCTTGAATACCTCATCTCGCACTGCTAATGTGGGAGACCTATACGCAGAGTGCAGCTATAGCTTCTACTAACAACTCCTCCTTGTGACTGGGGGAACCAGAGTGAAACAAGGGAGAAATATTTTTGTCACAGTCTTGAAATTTTTGCAACATATTGGAAGTTGTTAGCTTTTTAATTCCATATATTTTATTTTCCACTGTACTGTTCAGTACTTGTCACTTTCTACTTTCTAGTCTTTGGCACTATATAAGAAATACATTACTATATACTAGGGGTGAGCAGTACTGACAAAAATATATATATCTCAGTATTTTTTAAGTATCCTGATAACATTATTTAAACAATATTTTGTTGTCCATCAGAAATCTGCTAAAATGTGTCTGAATGTATTAGTTGAGGTTTAAGTATTAGACAAATGTGAAATTACAATAAAATTACCCACAAAAGTGCAGAAATAAAACTTTATTTGGACATTTATTTTGAAGTTTATAACAACAGTTTTACACTTTCAATCAGCTCTTCATATATTTTTAAGCAAATGAAAACAAATATTCAAATTTTGTCTATATTCAAAACATTTACGCTGTTATTGTTCATTTGATAATCCACATACTGGGCATATAGAAACATATAGAAATAAATAGTTCTTTAAAAATGCTCAAACTGATTCTTGCTCACTCTGCGGTGACTTTTCTGCTTTGTTAGATTAATCTGTGCTGTTAAATGTTTGACTACTTTCCATCTCAAAAAGGTGAAGTGGAAATAGCTCTGCAAACAATGGAACCCCCTGTTCCGCTGTTAGCTTTGGCACTGCTTGCTTTGTATTTCGTGAAGGTCAATATTAGCTGTAGCTTTTATGTATTATGGGTTTTATCGTAATGATATTGTTCCTTGAATTAGACTCATGATATTTTGCACCCTATCTTAGAGCGTTACCTAAATGCACATGATTAGTCCCCCCAAAAACTATATTTGTAATCTTAGGGTACATTCACACTGGTCCCAGTTTTAGCCCAGTTTGAGTCCATATGTAGACTTGGTTTGGTCATGTTCTAGTCCTGGTTTAGTCCTGGTTTCATCCAGATTTAGTTCTGGGTTTAATGCCAGTTTAGTTCCAATTTTGATGTGGTGAAGGCGCACTAAACTTCACAGAGTTAAAAGTTAAAAGTGCTGGACTGGTAAATCACTGTTGGTACCCATTTACTACCTACAAAAACCACCATGGGTAGATTACTTGAAGTGTATTGAAGTGAAAACAATTAACTTTACCTAATTGAGGAAAAAATAATCATTGCATCAATATAAAGTCATGAATGCTAACTTGTGACTGGGTAGTGGATAAGGCGTTTATGATTATGTGGAGCCAGTAAAATGCCTGTTGATGATAGAGCTAATGCCATTATAAAAATGTTAACGTTCGTCCGAGTTTGAAAGCTTATGGAGGTGTAATTGAACAGAAAGAGTCCCAAAGGAGCTACAGCAAACTGCATAGATTTGAACTCAAATACCAATCTTCCATCTACACACAGCTAGTTTTTCCGACGAGTTTTCAGCAAAAAAATCTGCCAATAAAAACTTAGGTTAATGCATTCAGTCCATACACAATTATTCCAGTTAGATAATCAGGCCGGTGTTGATAAGGCGTAAGATAGGGCTGTTTGCAGTGCCCATCATATAGTAAGAGGCAGAGAATTATTACCATGCAAATGACAGCCCCCTAGTGCATGCCCAGGAGTTAATTACATGCCAACCTATCACAGGAGCTACATGGCAAAATAGATCTGGCATTGGCAGATTAGGATGCAGTCGGCAGGATGAACCATGATAAAGGGAGACAGGGAGCGGGGATGTGCATCGGCCAAACACATTTTAGTTTGCCTGGTCACACACAGGAGAATAAACAGAACATTGGTTAGCCCGCAGTTGTTGTTGAGGATATTACAAAGGCAGACAATAAGTTCATTGTTTGTGTGCTATATCGCCCCATGTTGCTTCTCTTGGACTGGAGCACCCGGCCAGTTGGCGAAATTCAACTTCAGGTTTTTTTTTGTTTTTTTTTTTCATATATCAACACACTTCTATGGCCCAAAGTTGGTTATTGAAACGGGCAAGGACGAGAAGTGTCAATATAATGAGACAATATTCGCACCAACCTGGGCTCTTGGTACACAGTGCTATGAAAACAAGGTTTCAGAGACATCCTGGGGAAACAGACTTTTTCCTCAGCGCTAAAGGAAAGTCGCTGTGAAGGAAAAGAATGAAGAAAGAATACTTTATACATCTCTTACGGGAAGAGAATGTCCTATAAATCGTGAACGTGACAGTCGTGTAAATATTTATGTGCACAAGCCAAGCGCAGACAAACAGCAGAGGACATTGTAACTGGGAATGTAGCCTATGCCTTATACACCTAACTCAATATTCATCTTCCTCTGTGGAGTGTCTCCCACACACACACATGTATATTCATAACTGACCTCTGCCTGTCTCAACCCTGGGAGCGATGAGAGCCAGAGGCCACTTTGACAGGGCCGATTCCGAGCACACAACACAAAAAAACAATCTTATGTGTCACTAAAATCTGAGAGGTAATAAATGCAGATGCTAGCAGGTGCTGTCTGGAGCGGTCATTTGTGTCCTTGTTGTCTCGGAATGATGTGTGAAGCTTAGCGGAGGAGGGAGGGCAGAGGAGAAGAAGCAGGCAGGAACATGGAGAGGACTTGACCCGCGCGGCTGCTGAGGAGGCTCAAGGTGAATGTGCCCGCGGTGCTGTGGTGGAGGGCTATCTGCAGAAACAGAGAGGGTGGCAGAGGACGTCAAAAAGGGTTTGGTAATTGTTTTGTCATTGTGAAAGTCTAGAACATTCGAGTCATTCGGTACAGCTTCTTCTTCCGTCTAGTGTGTACCATCTTAATGAAACTTATCTAGGTTTGGGACTAGCGTAATCTGTGGTTGGATTGATTACTGAATTTTTGGTTATGTAGTTAAGCAACTGGTTTTGCCCCAGTACAAATATTGTAAAAGCTGGTCTGGGGGTCAAAATGGTTCTGCTGTGTTTTGTCTGCATCTAATTCTAAAGCATTTTACTGTCCAAGAACCAGGATGTGTGCTGTTAGCATGCTAGTTGTTCTTTACAGTGACAAAACAAAATCTCTTCAGGTCTCATCACAGTGACTAATTAGGTGTTTTTAAGTTGGAAAAAATCAGGTGCAGTGCCTTTAATGTATTTTTTTTTTTTTACTTTAGAATACAAACCTTGTCTTGCATTGTAAAGTTATTTAAATGTATTAAAGGACTTATATTGCGCAAAATTGACTCTTGTGAGCTTTAAGCCATGTTAGAATGTTGTTACCTCATCAAAAACATATACATAGTCACGTTTTGTTTCATTCACACATGTTTGAGTAATCCTGGTTTATAAGTCTGTCTATATCTCCAAAGCTCAAAATGCTCTGTTCCACCTTGCGATGTCATGAAGCGGTAGTTTTCAAGTGAACAGCTACCTTTAACCTTTTATTCAGTAGAGATTGGCAATTCCAGGGCTGAAATTATCCAAATAATTCTAGTGAAGGTGTATGGAGTTTAAAAACACATTGGAGCACTTTCTGTATTACCACATGACATCACAAGGTGGAACAGAGAGTTTTCTGAGAGAGACTTAAGCCTAAATGTGCAGGATTTGTGAGTTAAACATGTGTGAATGAAACAAAACACAACTCCAGGTACGTTTTTGATGAGGTAACAACATTATAACACAGATCAGTAAATAGCGTAATATGGGCCCTTTAATGATATAATGAAAAAATAGCTGCTGCTCATTCTGTAAATTTCACATTGCAAGATTTTATATGAGCATTAATGACACTTATCTCAGTAGTGTATTAGAGATCACAATAACAAAAAATCTTTTTTTGTTTCCCAACCGTGCTAAAGTTTAGTTTATATGTTAGTCCTGAATGAATACATCACTAAATAATCAATAAACAACAACAACAACAACAACAAAACTTGTACACAGGCCCATACAGTGTAACACAACCTTTTACTCAAGCCTGCACATAGTCCGAACACAGGGTAGAGGGGACGCAGTGACCTGGGGGGCTGGAGAGCCGGTGGGGGTCTAACAAGGATGTATGGCTGTTTCGGCTGTATACATCTGTGGCCACTTTTCTGCCATCACTCATTCGCTCACCCTACCCCCCTACCCCCCTCCATCCTCACCCCCTCTCTCGCACGCCCACTCAATCCAACAACAACCTTTCTTGTGCCATTACTTCCACTATTACAGCATTCTTCTCCAAAGCTGACAAATCGGAGGCGTGCTGAGAATCCATAGGCGCGGTGGCCCTGGTCTCATCTTGGGCTCCGTAATGGAGGTAAAGCCTTTATCGGCCCCTCTAAGCTGCCCACTTTCTATCTGCGCCTGTACCTCGGGGTTAGACACACTCCGGCTTTAGCTATCAAAGCACCAGGAAAGGCCGTATTATCAGCTCATGTCCCTGCACCCACAATTATGGAGGTAAATTTAATATAGAGTGGAGAGAAGTTTGAGGTGAGCAAACTATAGGGCAGTAAAATTTAAAGTCAGGTCACCCCCACTAAACGAACTGAAATAGGCTTACTTCAGCAGTGTAAAAAAAAAGAAACACACAAGCAAAATGTTAAAAATGTTTTATTATTTATTCTAAATGTATTCAGTATGGGTTACACTCATAAAAACCGCTACTTCAGTTTCAATATATAAACAGTATAGTGTATAATCCTGCTAGAATCAGAAACTTGGGAACTTGTAACTTGCTTCAGTGGAGTGGTGCAACATAAAAAGAATGACTAATAATATAAACTATGACAAAATAAAACCAAGTAAAAGCTAAGAAAGGTAATTGGGCTATATACTACATGTGCTAGTTAATGGACTTGAACATAAATAATACATTACCTTCAATAACAGTTTTTGTCATCATGTGTCAAAATAGCTTTTGTCAGTTGCTTGTTTTCTAGTGCTTTATAGGTTTAGTTCATACACAGGGTGCCTCAACAAACAACTTTTATTTAGTATACGGCCTTTGAACCATAATCAGACCTAAACTGTAAATACATGGCAGTGCTGAGAGAATCACTTTTACTTTGTCACTGGCTGCATTCTGTTTGATGAGAAAATTATACTTTACACTACTGCCTTTGCTCAAGTTCACTAGTGTTACACCTTCAGTAACCTTTCCACTTTAAATCACATTTACAGCAGTGTTCTTATAATTTCTAGTAGGTAGTAGACTGTCACCAGACAGAGATGGTGGGATTTTAAATGCAGATTTCAGCCCCCACACTTGTATGAGTTAACCCTGCCTTTGTTTTCTCAGAAACTGCTGTATACATTGATTGTTAATTTTTACCATAAAATCCTCAATTTATTTCCCGATAATTCCTTTTCCAGTATAATCTGTTTATTACACCTTCATATCTCCATAACCTCACTGATTTGAACTATTACCATGCAAATGGAAATGACACAGACTGCAACAGTGATGGCAAATTGGAAAACATGTTTACTTGACCCAGCTTCACAGGCTATCATTACCATATCCAACAAAATTCTGAATGTTAAAAATGAAGCATTTTTCTGCTGCTTGGTGGATACAGTTTGTTCTTTCCCAAAATAACACACATTACAATACATTTATATAATGTTGGTTTTCTCAGTAAATGAACATATTTGTGGGTGATATACTGTCAATGCAAGTATTAACAAAGCCATGTGATTTAAAGGTGCACTATGTAACTTTTCTGGTGGAGGATCTGCCACCGCTTGTCTCCAAGGAGATTTATTTGCCTGGAATGTTAGATTATGGTATTACACTTCTCTATCTATAGAGAAACAATCAGGTGGCATCATCAGCCCAAAACACGGGGTCAGATCTGGTGCGTCCCCTCAGAATGAGAATGCATGTTTTTCAGGGTGCTTCTAAGCAATAGAAATACCTAGGATAAATGCAAAATAAATCAGTTTAATGTCATACTGTGTGACATTCAAGGCAATGCAATTACATATGATGAAGACAAGCTGGTGGGCACACCTCCTGAAAAAGTTCCGCATTGCCCCTTTAATGTAATTATTTCTGACTTACTAAATAAATTAATACAAAATTCTTTGTATTATAATACAAACTTCATAATAAGATATCAGGAAGTCTGTCTGAGACATTGTTAGAAAGTATAGTGTTCAATTATTGAAAGGGAAATATGCAAGTGAAATACACCAATGCTAGTTTCACAGACAAATAGCACAGAGATTTGAAGTGCACAAGAGAATGAGCTTGCATAAAGGACTTTTTTTCCCCCACCATCATCACAAACGCCACTCAAAATGGAGCAGATTACATAAAAGGTCTCCGCAGTTGTTTACCTCTTTTAGTGATATGCAGAAATATCATCAAATTAAATTTCACAGTCTGCGCTGGAATCTCGACTAATCCAAACATTGAGCTGTGGAGTGCGTTTTAATTAAAGCTTGGGGATGGCGGCGCCGGATAAGTCTGATTCAGGTGAAAGGTAGGACTCACATGAAAAGCCGTCTATATCCTTGTTCAGAGTTGCCCTTGAAATCAGCTCTCAGCATGACGGCGGGCTGATTTGCATCTACTGTACGCTGTGTGTGAGCTGCGTGAGAGAAACCAGAGCAGAGCAACTTCTCCTGCCTTCATTACCAATAATAATGCAAGTTAGCATATTTTATCAGGCAAAATAATGCAACGTGATTAGATGGAAATTACGAGAACGTTGTTTGTTTAAAAGGCATTAAGGCGAATTATTCAGCGCAATTACAATGCTACCTGTTTAGGCAAGTCAATCTAGATACATGTTAATTTAATACAATTATCAGACCTAAACCGAACCATCAGAACTATTTAGATAAACAACTCGTAATATGCATCATGATGAATTTGCATTCTTCTGAATATTCCCATTTGGATTTGGAGGCAATTCAAGCAACTGAGGGCCTTAAGTGGAGTTCATCCTAAGAATTAGAATAATATGGAGATAAAAATCTAATTGCGATTTAATTCCTTTGACAATGTGCTATTTGTCTGTAGTCATCATAATCGCTATATGTAATCATCATGTAATCGGATTGTTTCAGTCACTCTGTTTAATGAAGCTCTATGCTCAAACAGATACTTTTTCCCACTCCTCCTATCGGTCAGCTTCCGTAATGCTCTGAGTGGATTTAACCAACGCTAGTGAAGTGTAAAGAAGAAAAGGCTTTAGTTACCTCCTGATTCACCTTATTTCGGAAGTTGACGTGGGACTGCCGATTTGGACAGCAAATAAGTTCTATACGGACTACAAAGCCATTTTAAAGCCTCTCAGAGAATCGGGGCATTATTGGCTTGTTGGTGCACATGAACACTGAACATTTTACACAAATCAATCGACTTCATATCATATTTTAGCGGCGAAACTTTTCTCAAATTCACCGTTTAAATGAATGGGATTCCTCTTAACCAGAAGTGCCACTACAAGAAGGTCAATACATGATTATACCAAAAAGGGGAACTTTTTGGAAAACCACCCACATGATGCATCTGCTTGGATAGGTAGCCCAAAGAATAAACCCGTATGCAATGACAATTCAGCTCTTTAGCAGCTTTAGATACTTCATTTTTTCCTCTTAATCAATCTTTTAATCATCAAATTAATCAGATTATAAGTACATTTAATCAGTGTGGATAGAAAGATATGATGCAAGATAGTTTTGTTCATTCTATATGCTGCTGGTACAAGGCAGAGTTGCAACTTATGTAGGTTTGCAGAATATAGTGTCTGTTTCATTGAGTCAATATTTACGTAGGTGTTTTAGCCGCAGTACTATGACACAAAATGAATGAAAGTTAGAATTTTGTTGTGACCCGCAGACGTACCCTGGTGCACTCCATCACCTTGATCCAGCCGATGTTCTTGCCTTGGGTGTGACAAGTCAGCATCTTTCCCCCTGCCTCTGATGCTTTCTCTCTCTGGTGTGGGCCTCATATTCACCTTTTTCAGCACATCCTTTAATGCTCCGCTGTTCCCTGTCTCCTAGCCTCACCTTGTCTCCCCTCATCTCTTCACTCCACCAATGAAACCTCTTTCTTTGATCCAAATAGTGCTGTAAGAGGAATGATAATAATTTTTTTGTCTCGGGGCAAATGCGCCAAAGGAAAAGGGTAGGCCAACCTGTCGAATATAGCATTTTAGCTTCTCACTACTGTGCACTTTAAATCAGTACTTTTCAAATAGCAGCACAGGGAACCATCTGTGGTATGTGGCATGTTGTCGGGACAGTTCTTAGTCCTGGTTTGGCTGCAAAGTCTTCCTGATTTTGTTCTGGTTAAGTCGTGTTGGTTGGCTTAGCATTGGTCTATGGTAGAAAAGGTTTCAATGGTAAATCTAGACAGTGTTTTAGAAATCATGACATTTCGACTTAAACTGCCTAAAACAGTGTCCAGATGACTGCATTTGAAAACGTATACAATGAAACACCCCTGGACGAATGAGGAATTATGTTGATTAGCACTGGTGTCTTAAGTTTTTGGTTAGTTGGTGTGTCTTGGTTAACTTGGTTAACATTTGCTTCTAAATTTTTGATTTAGTCCTTGGTCCTGGTTATAGGCTAGTTTAGTACCACTTGAGTCTTACTTTAGTCCTTGTTTATTTTAATATTTTATCCTGGTGTGCTCCTCCTTTGTATGTTATTATCATTGCTTACTTTCCCAAAAGAAATATGCCATTTTGAAATCTATATTCATCCAAGGTTGCTCTTGGTCTGAAAAGTTTATGAATCTGCTCAGTTGTATTTTCTTACTCTTTCTTATTTTATAACTTCACATGAACCTTGCGCGGTGAGGGACATCGGGGCAGCCGCAGACGCATGGGGCTCTCATGAGGTCTTTCACAACTGAATCAAACAATATCAGCATGCAAGTAGAAGACCCTGAATGATACAATTTGTCATCTCTCTCCCCATGCACACGTCTTTCCGAGCCCCTAAGCCTCTTGCTTCCCTGATGGGAGACAGTGCCTGGCTGCTGCTGCTGGTGGTGATAAAGCATTTCCAGTCTGTTCTGCCCAGCACCATAACCTCCTGCCTGGGCTCCTTCCCGCTCCACACTCCCAAGCCCCCGCTGGTTAAACCTATCGATCCCCACAGTCACGCAGCTCCGCCCCAGACAAAGCCGGCGCTCTTCCCCTGCTCGCTATGAAAATCACAAAAACAAAGAATGGCTCTGTGTTTGCTCTAGTGTGTCAGCAGTATGAAGATTGTCTCTTTTGTTCTCTAGCCGTGTTGTGCATGACTCATTGGTCTGATGTACAGTGCGGTGCAAAAGTTTTTTGGAGCTGAGAAAAATAATGTTGAAGAATTACTTTGATTTTTATTTTTGTTGACAGATTTGGGTGTATTCAGTCTTTCTGTTGTCAGAGGTATTGTGATTCTGTGGAAAGAACATTCAACCCCAAACTAGAAGATGTGTTTACTTCACCTTCACCGTAGTCACTACTTACCCTAACCTTACCCTACATCTAACCTATTTTAACCCATATCTGAACTTTAAATCATGTTGTTGAACTTACAATAAAGGAGGCAGATATATTTTGGATTATAATTTGATCTACTTATATGTCAGTTAAACATACATTTATTCAAATTCAACATTTAATTTTCTGAGTGTGATTTTTTTAAAAGCATTTTTGGACACCACTCTTTACTGTATATTTGTGTATAATGTCTACAATTAGAATGTGTCAGGCAGTAAAAGCCCAAAGAAACTCAGATGCCCTCAAAGTCTTGACGGCAATTAAAAGGCAGAAAAAATGACAATGTTAAAATGGCACTTAAGCGTGGCTGACTGGTCCCATTTCTGTTTGAGTGGCTACTGACGACTCCCAATTCTCTCAACCAATTATCTGAGCACATATCTAAGCACAGCAGGGCCCCTCCCCTCCCCTGACCAATCACACATCTAAGTGCCGCAGGTTACGCACTATGCCAAACCACTTCCCATGCACATTCAAAGATCGTTCCAAAGTTCAGTTTCTCAAAATGGAAATTTGGGCGCTCCAAGAATGTACTATTTCCAGGAACATCATATTACCTCTGAACAATGTGGAGTAAAAATTGTTATTTTAAATCATAATGACAAAAATGATAAGGAGAAAATGTAGTGCTTGCAGCAAAATAAGTGAGTTTTGCACAGAAACAGAATAAATGGAATAAACACTACACTAACTGCAACTAAAACCTGCTGCATGTAAAATATATGTATTCAAAACCATACACTAAAATTAGAGCTTTTGATCTTGCAGGACCACAAAAAACACTTTGCGTGTTTGCGTTGGATTATTTTCTGAAATTGACCTGAATGGTTATAATTCATTGCACCCTTACTGTATGTATTTTATGCTTGTGTTTTTATGCATGCCAAACCAATGGTCATGCAAATCCCAAAGCGGTCCCAAGTTATTAGCACATTATGTCATGAGCATCCATTTTATTGGCAGCCTGGAATTAAAACTTTATCCACTGGCAAGGCTTCTGTGAGTGGCAATAATTGAGGGAATATTGCCTGTCTCGAGGAGTGAGCCGCGCTTTACGTGAGGGCCCAGAAAGTCATTTCATTTTTCTGCCCATTACTTTTTCTTTTTCTCTTTTTTTGAATCCAAGTGGTGTTGAGCTAGCGCTTTGAGACTACAGGGGATGGAGACAGAACATGTGTGTCACCCAAAAGCACCGTGAGGGATGAGTAGGACTGATGTGACCGAGGGAATTACCTGGGAGAAAGATGAGGAAAAGGCGGCTGAGCAGAGGGGAGGGAGCAGCATGAGCAGAAGATAGGGTCACAGTGATATATATGTCACAAGTGTGCCATTGTGAGCCAAAGCACTTCTATTCTAACCCTGCTCCATCCGCACTCCATCCCTATCACCTCTCCCACACTTCCCCTCTCCCTCCCTGGCTGTTTACTGTGACATTAATTTGACAGGCCCAGGGTTGACAGACTTGAAGACAGCAGGATAAGCGATTGTCAGTGCTGGCATTGTCGGGCAGCTGCTGACTGGCCGAGGATGCACGAGATGATGCAGAAGCTGCGGCCAGCTTGGGAATTGATGGGGAAGGCGAGGAAGAGCTGTCGCTGTGGCCTGATGCGATGAAGTGGGATAGACGGCCCTTGAGATGCCCAGAGGGGGTGGAGGGATGCTGCGAGGAAGGGAGAGTGGCAGTGCAGCCTCAACCAAGCCAAGATGTCCGAGCCATCGGCCAGCAGCATGGCTCTGTCCCTGGGAGGGAAAAACAGCCCGCGGATGTGGATGACACTGTGCCACCTCTTTGATTACCACCGAGCAATCTCGCACAGACATCAGCAAGACACCTTTCATACTCCGGCCTTCACGCAAATACTTTTCCCATCAGTCATCAAACTGCAGGCATGTAGAGATCCAGACATTTTCTTTCAAACACTGTAGTTTGACCACATACTTGAACCGTGATGGATTGAGTAGATACTATCAGGCTATCCGTAAAAACTGACAACTTCACCATGAAAATACAGAATGAAAAAGTAAATTGTTTCAGCCACAACGTCTGCTTGTATCAGCAAAGCCCTGTTAGTCACCCTAGTTTATCTGAAGAACAAATAAATCAATTAAAACTCAGGAAACACAGGTGTAGAAGCAGATAAAGAAAGTTAGTGCTTTCAAAGCTTGAAGCAGGCGAGCACGCCAGCTGGACGCAGAGCTCTGAGCCCCCCAAGCGCCCGCATACACTTATGTAACCTATTGAGTGGTAGCCTGGCGTGCACGCACACACACACACATAATGCCAAGAGCGTAAAGCGTCCAAATGAAGTCACACACATTTGTGCATAGCCCCAGCAAGAACACATAACACTACAGATGCCAACCTGGCTGGACTTCACGAGTGGACAAACATCCCAAACACACACACACACAGACACAGACCAACAAAGCACACTCTTGGCAACCTTAGTTACCCAGAGGAAATCAGCATTACTTAGGGTTTAAACAAAGGCAGGGTAAAGCATTGACGTGCAAGCTTTTCCAACTATCTGAGCCTAGTTTATTTTTAACAGCATATCAAGATTAACCATAGCATTATGACTATACTGGGAAGGGTAGGGAGTAAGCCATATTTGAATCTTTACAACTTGGAGGTATTATGAGTAAGGTTTTGTATAGTGTTTATTAACAATATCTTAGGCCCCCGATTAACCATTATTTCCAAGTGACAATGATGAAACCATTGTTTCCAAGTGACAATGAAAGATTTGAAAAAGTTTTGACAAAGTCCAAATTGTACAGACTTGTCTAAGCATCATCCAAACTGGGCTACAGTGTTTAAGATGTAAGAAAAAACAGGTGGTGCACATGTATGGGTGGCCTGTAGCATAAGCAGAGCATCCGTTTTTTATTACTGTACCTAATCAAATAACTCCATGAAGATTGAAAATTCTTTTTACAGGGGAGTTTTGCCTTTAAAAGGGACTGTACTGTATGGTTTTAGTATAAGAGAAAACTTATCCAATCCAGAAATAAACTACCTAAACTACTACCATTACCTTCTTAGAGATCTTGTGATCTACTCTTGATTAAGAAGAAGATCAGGGCACCCAACTTAAACCACATCTGAGGTAACATGACAAACAGCCATAACATAACAGCCTGATCGTGTATCTCATCAATCTTATTATTGTTGCGTAACTTGTTGTCTTGTTACTTTAACTATCTGATTTAATAATAATATGAATTCAGAGGGTCCAGGATACTCACCTGAAGCGTATGCTTCCACTCCATATAAGCAAGTGGAAAAAGTAGCGAACCCAATGTTACATGGTTTTTTATATGCCATCAGCAATAACCTAGTCTTGCCGTACCTGTGGACACATCAGAGGGGTTTATGGGATCTTTATTCCTGATTGCACCCTTGTGAGCTGACAACGGCATAAATCTCAGTGGTGCTTTAAGCAGCAGCATATGCAGCTATGAAATGCTCAGGGAGGTTGTTACAGTGAAAAGTGGAGAGGAAAAATCTCCCTTACATCAGTTCGGCCTACATGCTTCTCCAGAGAATCTCTCCTTGCTTCTGCACTGCATAAAATGTCTATATAAACTAGAGTAGCAATTGATTGTAATATATTTGCTGTAGTTTTTTCCCCTCTGTATTTAAGTAAACGTTCAATGCCCAGAGCTGTTATATATAATTAAACAATTTACCTGTACAACATTGTAGACAGCAGCAGAGCTCAAATAGGAATGAGAATGCAATACTCCTGCAATTATCAAATATGCAAAACACTTAAGATGGCAAAATGCTAATCATTTTAAACACGTGCGTGGGGTGTAATTGGGCTATAAACCCCAACCATTGTTATAAAAAGAAAATGATTTGTTAAAATAAATATTAAAAGTTCAGATTGATTATTATTAGACTGCTTTTATTACCCTGCTGTATTTTAAATGCTTAAATGTCACAAAACATGAAAAAGAAAAATGGAAGGTGAATGCGTCTTAAATGGAACATATTTTTTGCAGTGCGCAGACTGGGGGCTGATCAACATTGTCATCTCTTTGGCTCATCCCTGCCTGCACCTGCTGCACTCAGACTGAACAGAGCTGAAACCTATTCCCATCCTGTCTCTTAATCAACGCCGCAGCGTCCTGTAAGGCTAACTCATGTTGGCAGAAGTGCCAGAGCCCCGTGTTAGCAGCCTCCCCAGTGTTCAATTGAGCATGATTCCTCCGGCTTCTTCCCTTTTATCATTTTCCACCTTTGTTAACAGCAAGCATTTTCACAAAATAAGTCTGTCTGAAATCACAGATGGTAAAAGGGAGGATTTAGGAAAAGGGATGCCTTTTTATGTGTGATACACTGCTACACACAATTTCATCTGCTGCTAATCAGCTGTTATAGAGCCGGAATCCATAATCTACTTTTCAGGTATTTAAACTTAAATATATTTTAACCATTAGTGTATTCTAATACAAAATACTTTTTACTATAGAGTGTAATTTTATGTTTATGCGCACCCAGTACTTTAATATGCTAATGATTTTACATTCAGACATTTTAAAGTAAAATGAGAAGTGTTTTGTTCCTCATGACAAACATGTAAATAAAAAGACAAGAAATGTCTGAAACATATCAGTTTTTAAGTCACACGCTTTAATGTAAACAAATGATAAAAGAAACGTTTTTAAATGTTAGCTCTCAACATTCAGAAACGAGTGTTGTAACGAGAAAATCAAACAGACTGATCTGAGGCACACTAAGGGCATTTACTAAATATTCCATAAAATCCTGTTGCCCACTATCTATTAACATTCTCTCCTGGCAGTGGTGTTTCTTTAAGCAGGACTCCTCTGTAATGGAGCCTTAACGAGGACTGAGCCTCCCTGCGTGGCCCAGCATCTGTGCTTGGCTTGCTGGGTAGATTACGTGGTGCTCCAGCCAAAGTGCCCCCATCGCTACTCCCTCACAGCCTGTTACTGCGTTCCCTAATCCTGCCTGCGGAGACGTTGCTCTCACTGCTCTCTCTGGCCATATGTTCACCCAAAGATCAAGTCGAGAAGGTTAGCCACCCCTTCTGCCTTCTTCCAGACTATGTTTACTGTGACCAAGAGCAAAAGTGTGAAAAGTATTGTGATTTGGTGGGACAGGGTAGAATGAACTTGAGAAATTGGTTGTGCTGATTTTTACCAAAACAGATAAAATGGAGTTACCACCGAATATTAAAAGCACATCTTTTTTTTCATTGT
>KN477891.1:0-19328 GCA_000787095.1 Periophthalmodon schlosseri | reverse complement strand
TCCTGCTGCAACTAGCCAGAAATTGTGGCTGGGAATATTAGCACAGCAGTATCAACGTATCAAACCTACACTACCAGCAAAAATAAGATGCCAACATATTCTACATTTTAAACTCAGAATACTGAACTTTGCATACTTCTCACTCTAGAACTTTTTTTTCTTTACCTACCACTATGGTCTGCAGCTATTTGCATAAAAGTACAAAATTCTTTAAACTCTTCTTCTCATAAAACTTTTGAAAGCAATACATAAAAGTGCTGCAGACATGGATGGTTAATGTGTGGATTCAGTTGAAAAAATCTACTTGAGCAATGTTGTTTTGTAAATTTAGGTCATTACTAGCCAGCTCAAAATAGGTAGGACATTAACTTACAAATGCTTAAATGGCTGTTTGGTACAAGTAGAAGTGGGACAGGTGGTCAGTCCATCCACTTCCCTGTCTGGGTGATAGGGAGTAGAAGGCAAAGCAGCAGCAGTAATTCATGGCAGCAGATGGAGATGTCAGGTCTTATTGTTCTCCAGTGCGAAGTCTGAACAGGACTGGTGAGCTTCGGTCGCTAATCACATGGCCCCAGTTGATGGGCTGATTACTGGGGATATGGAGATGTCTGACATTATGGATCTTACATGCTGAGAGACCAGGCTGGGCTCAGGGTTTTTAGGGCACCCACAGGGAAGCATGCAGCGCTGCTTCAAGGCTCCCCTGTAACCTCCACGTGGAGGTGGATGGTATGGAGAGCAGCGGGAGAGGCTGGCTGCCAGGGACCAACCAGTGAGCTGTGACCTTTCTATAGCCTCGGTCTGAGGGTATGTACTGGGGAGAGGGAGGCCATGGGAGGTGGAAAAGAGCAGGAGAAGGTTGGAGAAATTATGTGGAAATTCGGACTGGCAAGTGATTAACAAAGTATCTATACAATCAGTTTAATTTCAGAAAGCAGATCTATGTTTTACTTATAAATCATCAAAGAATTCAAAATGACACTCCAGTATAGTTTAGTTCTGTAAAGGGTTTTATGGTTGTTACCTTTACCTTGACTTTTCTATCTCCATGGAGAAAAGGCAAGGCAAGTTTATTTGTATAGCACAATTCATACACAAGGTAATTCAAAGTGCTTTACAGAATAAGAAAGACATTAAAATCACAATACAACAAATCAAAACATAAATAATCACAAATAATCATCATAAAATTAACATTAAAGGAGAAAAGTACAGAATAAAAACCTTTCAGTCATATGCACAGCTGAACAGATCTGTTTTAAGCCTGGATTTAAACATTGTCAAAGTAGAGGCCTGAGAAAACAGGTATTTATGAGCAATAAAATGCCTGTAATTTAATGCCAGATAAATAAGTTTAATGGCAAATGTGGAAATTAATGAATGCCAGATAAATAAGTTTAATGGCATAATGTGGAACATTTCAGACAAAGCACTGACATCTCCATGGAGACAAGCAGGTGGCAGACCCCTGACCAGAAAAGTTACATAGTGAACCTTAAATCTTAGAACAGAACATATTAAAATTAACTGGGCCTTACTTACCGTATTAATGCACAGACCATATTCCTTATTGCACAAGCTTTTAACATACGTTAACGTATTTCATTTCTATACTAAGTACCGGGCTGTAGGTACATTTTGGACAGAAATCTGACCAATGAGTGAATTAGACATGTGGCTTCATATTTAATTCAGGGCTGATACCTTCTGCAGCTGAAGTAAATAAAGGCCCTGGGCACTGCTTAAAATAAAATAGCTTGTGTCACATTGTCCCTGCAGAATGGCTGTTCCATAAATACGTCTGTCTCTCTTTAGCCTTGTAAAAATCACTACTATTCAGATTGCATTCAGCTTCATCAACTCCTGGTGGCGAGGTCTGACTACCTCATATAACCCATTAACTGTTTTGCAATTTATAATTTGTTTGTAAATCTGGAATGGACAGGCAAGCCAATGTTAGCCTCCATTATACTTTGTCTTACCTGTTCAGCTCAAATCTGTGCATTTGGTGGTAGAAGAAGGAGATTGGTAAATGCTTTGTCTCATCATTGTTTCTCTTTGCTGTCTAGTCCCTGTCTTTAGTCTTCATGCTGTTCTTTTATCCTCCACATTTCAAATCACGCAATCCTCTGATGACTATAGAAACGGTACACAAAAGCGAGTCTGCAAAAGTAGGATAGCGCAAGGCTTAGCAGAGAACTGAAAGGTCATGATGGTAAATTTCGGCTTTGTACGTGACGAGTCCTTTGACGATAATGTGTAGGATTAAGCCTGCCCTTTGTGCAGAGGATGTATCTGAGGAGGCCGACTTTCTTTTAAGCATATGCAATTTTTTTCAGTGGAAGAACTTTTGAAAATTGAAAGCGGAAAGAGTTTTGAAGAAAGATTAGAGCGGAAATATGTCTACATTTATATTACTTTTTTGATTTGTTTGTTGCCAGAATCATATTGGTCAGCGCCTATCTCCTCTGCACATGCATACAATACTTGTTTGCCACTTTTCCCTCACTTTTCATCCGCTGGCCCTAGCGGATATCATTGGTGGGCTTCATTTTCATATAATTGAATTGAGGCCCTTCCCACTGTGCGCCAGGATTTGGTTAAGCTGCCAGTCTTCCTCGGCTAGGAGTTAGCTCGCTTCAGATTCGGTTACAGCTGTTACCACGGCAGCGGTAGCAGCCCTGCCAGAGCCCGTCTCTGTGGATAGCCCGCCTAATTACTGTGTTTATTGGAAATTAAAGATATACCAGCTAATGAAACGCAGCAAACATTACCGTCGATGCAATGTCATTAATTCAGGCCCGGCTCCCATCTCCCATGCGAGGCAGAGGCGGGGAGAGGTGCCACGTATTAGCATAAATATGAATTTTAGTCAGCTGGAAAGCATTGACTGAACGATGAAAAAAATAATGAAAAAGGTGTGTTTTCATTTCCCTCTTTATTTTCTGGATCAGGATAAATAAATAGATGATGGTGAACTGGGCAGAGGACAGTAGATAAAGCAGTGTGCGGCTCTTTGTACGGGGGCCCTGGGTTGTGGGAACGGCGTGGCAGCCAGACAGGAGGAGGAAATGAAGAAGAGAGAGGGAGGGTGCAGGCATCAGTATGTGAAGTGGCTTGTTTGTGGTTGTTTGCCAACACCAGTGATGCCCCCTAACCTCCTTTTTCAAAGCACTTTCCCCCAAGGCAAGACAGAACCTATACTATACGGGCTGCTGGAGAGCCTATATCATAAACACCCACGTCTCAGAAGATGGGCCCACTTCTTGTCTGCATTTGAATAAGTGCAGGCCATTTGATGGATTTAAAAGCCTCTATTCAACAGTAGTAGATACTCAATGCTCAACAATCGAAAAAACATACTTTTGACCAAATAAGGAAAATTGCAAGGACATGATGTATACTTTTAAGGTACACTAAGTGGAAGTCTAACAAATGTAGAAGGTATATAGACAAACCACCCACATAACTAACTCTTCAAACAGCTTTAACACTGGCTAACATTGAATCCTCCCTAATAATTCAAAATGCATTGAGCACCTTTGACAGATCTGCCATTTTTAAAACAATACTAGGGAGACCATACTTGCTTGGTTTTCTCATTTCCTTGTTGTCTTGTGCCTGCTCACAGTCTTGTCTTCAGTGCACTTAATTCCCATGTACAGTCACGCCTATTGGCTCATCCCTGTTTAATTCCCAGCCTGGATTTCTTACAGTCCCATTTTAGTGCTTTGTCGAATTGATGTTGATGCTGTTATGGCTTGTTCTGACTACGCTATCGACCCCCAGCGCCAATGCACTGCCTCCTGCTTGATTTAGATGCTGCTATCTGTGTTGGCTAACGCCCATCTCAGTTACAACCATTTGTGGTCTTCAGATGAATAAACAGAGCAGAATATTGAATAAAAGAAAAAAAAAAAGGACTCATAGTGACAAGTTGTATAAAATGTCACCTTGTAATCAGACGAAAAGAACATCAGAAAAAATGCATATGTAACAGGTTAATAGAAATGCATTATTTTTCAATCATTATATATTATCAAAGTTATTGTGTTGTTATTACCTCTAATGTCTTTTCTTTACCACATTTAAATAAGTTAATTGTAGTTCATTGCCATTGTGCTAATTTATCAAAGTCTTTAATAACAGTTTCTTTGTTACTAATTGACTTTTATTGTGTGTATTATTCTTTGCCAGATGAAACATGTTGGACCCTTCATACTCACAGCTGTTTGTGCCATTTGTATTTGTTAAACAGATATGACATTTTTGATCTATCGTAAGTGTATGTAACTGTTAGGAATGTATAGTACCAGTTAAATGCAGTTCAGTTGTTGCAAAATGGAATGTGTTTACACTTATTATTGTTATTTGAAATCAAATGTATATATTTAGATTATGAGAACTGTGCAACTTTTTCTGAGTAACCCTTCTGACCCTGGACTGAGCCTCTGTGATTTTTACCACAACACCCAGAATACAACACAGAGCCATATCAAAAGGGTTGGACCGGTTGCACATATTCTGCATTGGAAATAACAATAGTATGATGATGAATTTGAAACACTTCCAAGACTCAAAGATTTCTCTTTTTGTGATGAAGTGTGATATGACATATGCACTTGTTTCTCACTAGTAGTTTACCAGACAATGATTAATATTGGTAACTATTCTTACAAGACCATAGCAAGCATAATAGACTGAAAGGAAAACTTTCCTCTATAATTACAGTCTTGCTACAGTCCCAACACTTGTGCCAACAACCAGTGAATCATGTTAGCTCATGGGAGAACTTTGAGTACTTTAGCGGAAAAGGCTTTGGGAAGTAATGCAGGATTGTAGACTGGCAAAGAATAGTCAAACTTTGATTTTGTTGGATTTAGGCACCATTCTGTCAAAACACTGAACAAACTGCAAAACTATCACACGCTAAACTGCTCCAGTCCTCATATTTTAGGCAAAGCAAATGGTTTAACAACATATTGCCACAAATGCAGTCCTTTTTGGAGTTCATGGAAAGCAAACTTGCAATGAGAAAGAAAAAGGTAATGTATATAAGAGCAAGGTTATACTGTAGGCAGCACATTAACAAGATGCTCCACTTTTCTTTTCTGTTTTTTGGTTGTTTGTTTGAAAACAGCTCACTAGCACCTCTGTTCAGTCACCTTCTCTTCCCACCTTAGGGTGCATAATTTTTCCAGCGCTTCTCCGATGTTTTCATTTGCAACACGCTACAAAGAGAGAACCCAGGTTTGTACAGTGGAGCATCAAAGATAAGAGAAATGAAAAGGGAAGAACGCAAGGCATATTTTTCTCTTTCTTGCTTGGTTTTCTTTGACTGTGCGTGTCTGTGTGTGTGTGTGTGTGTGTGTGCTGGTACCCTGTGAATAAGCTCCCCAGAGAGCCTAGCTGCTGGAGTGTCATTCATAGTGGACATAGGAACTCTCGGGACTTCTGCTTTCCCTTCCAGGGATAACTTGTGAAGAATTGTTTCATCCTTGCTTTCCCCAACTGAAACTTCCCTTTTTCTTTGTTTTTATTTTGAAAACATGTTGATAGTGATGTAAAGGAATGCACATGAAAGACAGGATGTGGAGATCTTTTTGTACTGTAAATAGCTCCGTCTTCTCGCAGTTGGTCCATGGGTATGCATCAGAGATGGTCTTTTGTTCTTGCATACTTTGTTGTCTAGTACATACACTGCAGCTAATTCAAGCCCCATTGAATCTTACTGCCCATATTTAAATAACAGACATGCGTATTTGCTCTGAGTTGTAGTGAACATGATCTCCCCACAGTGACTAAGGAACTATCTGAGACACATAGGACCGGGATTAGATCAAGAGCAGTACATGAGAGAGATTGAGACCAAGGCCAAGAATAAATTAACAAATAAATTAATGGTAACGAAGAAAAAATAAATGTATCTTTTCTGAAATTTTCTGAAATTTCTTTACAAATTCTAATCTCTGACTTCTCCAGTGATTATGAATGAGTATGACAGTCACTCATTCATAATCACTCACCATATTCAAGAAATTTGACCAGTATGCACTGGTCAAAGCCGAGGCTGAAGTGTCAACCCTATCTTATTTTATACAGTTGTCTATAACAGGTAATATCATGAGAACCAATATACGAGAGGTGGTAATGTTTTGCAGAATATGTCTATCATACTGTCAACACAAATGAGATCATTTTAACATTATTCAATCAGACATTTTTCATATTTTCTTTTTTCTTGAGGCAAAGTACAATACAATTCATATGAGACTTGTGTGTCTTCAGACTTCAGCCAGTCCTTTCACATTGCTGCTCTCCACACATTTCCTTGTGTGCCAAATGTCCTTTCTCCACCTTCGAGCAGCACCATAATGTCATTAACGCTGTTATCCCAGCAGTGGCCCATGCTTTAGTGTGGCGCGTCTGCCCTTTGGACTGTCTACTTCTGCACAGAGGAAACCAAACACATTCATCAACAACAGTAATATTAAAGTGTAGCAATTACATCATCCTACCGCCAGAAAAATACAAATAATAGCAGTGAAATTCGATTTGATATAGCAATAATTAGATTTGCAAACATTGGAAGAGAGATGCGATCTCAGATTATTTGCGTAATGAAGTCTTGTGATATTGGTCGTATGTAAATTGCTAACCATGGGAAATGTTTAATAAATCCCTGAGCACATTTGCAGAGGAGAAGTGGTGAAAGGAATACGGTATTTGGGTGTGGAGATGGTGTAGGCCTCCTGGTGTGGACTGTCAGTGACGTGGGGAGCTTGATCACATTACAAACTGATTGATGATTATGAATGCAGGACGGCCATGCTGAGAGAGCGCTTGGTTTAGGTACTCACAGGCCCTGAGCACAAGTATGAGGAATATCAATAAACAGGACGGGGGAAGTGTGCAAAATTTAGACTTTATGAAATGAGGGTTATAAGGAAAATAATTACCTGTGCAGGAGGAAATAAACAGTATGTGCGCATTTATACAGTTTGACTATTAAAACATATTGATAAAAACAAACAAAACAAAAAAAAACCTACCTATAACTATCTTTTCCCTCCTGTCATAAACTTTTTTTTCATCGATTATGAACCCGGTTGCCTATTGCTTTTCTTTAAAAAATATTGCCTTTTTGTTAGATTGTGACACTGTAGGATGCTCTGGGATTCGTTGCTATTTTCATGATGGTAAACTCTGCTTTGCAAAGTGTGAAAGTTGTAAAAATGCGCATACATATAAAAAGACCAAGAAGACTGCAGGTAATGGTTTCAATTCATCTTTCAAAAAAACAAAACAAAACATTCTTCAGTAAAAAAAAAAAAAAAAGAATCACTCTTAAACCGCTGTAAGCAAGCAGGCTGGCGAGTTATCATGACAATAACTGTAAAATGTAAATCTTTTTGAACACTCTTATTTTACATCATCCACCCTATATTTTAACCCTTTTAAATCCCCAAAGATTACAGGGTCCTCGCCAACTTTGATTAAACCAGTTCCATCTTGGGACGTCCAGATTCTATATAATCAGCGCTCATCCCGGGCTTCTTGTAATGGAGCAAGGGTTTGTGGAGCATATAGGGCCCTCGTGGCAATATGCATTAATCGTCCAAATGGCAGAGAGCATAGACACCCCCTGCTGTTTGTCTTATGTGAGTGGCCTAAAGGGACCATTCTGACACACCCTCAATAGCGTGCTGTCTTGGAATCTGAAGCTTGTCAAAGGACTCTAAAGTGAAAATTTAATGAGCCGCCATATGCATTACCCCCTGGTGTGATTTTTATACGTTTGACTTTAAAAGTGGATGCCTGTGAGTGCTGTCATTGGAATGTATCACTGGCATTGAAGTATTGAAACAAAGCCTGACCTCTGTGTCATGGCGGCGTAGCACCACAATTATCCTGTTGCTTCCATTTTCTCGTCCGACTAATGCCCCGCTTGTAGCTTTAGCTTTGCTCACTTTAGTGACCTCCGCCGTTCTCCCAGGCTGTGTGTTGGGTTGCGTGACCTATTTTTTGTCCGAACATCTCTAGCCCACCTCCAGGCCTGATGCAATGTAGCTCCGAGGGAAGTAAAAGAGAAAATCCTCTGTTTACATAGCACATTTCTCCTTCAAGTTTTCAGCAGAGGTCATTACAGTCCCACATGCAGATGAAAATGTGCATGTGATAAAAATACATTGTTTTTGACACATAAATTATAGGAGAATTCATTGTTCGTCTATTATTTTATTGTTATAATTATCTTTTATGATAGTTGGAAGAATTTATCTGTTTTGGATTTTACTGCAATAACTAGACAAGAAGTGTGAGATTTTAGTACAGCTAAAGAGAAGGCAGAATAAAGGAATGTTCTTTTGGAAATGTTGATTTTTCTAAATGAGCTTACCTTTTTGACATGAAAATAAAATATTTTTTTGAAAATATCCTCTTTGGTCTGTTCCAAAAGCTCACTTTACTATGACAGCCTGAGCCACCATTGGTCTGAGCGGGTCACCAGACCTTATTAGCTCAGCAACACAACCAGAGCCAGCCCTTACTGGAGAAGACGGGATTACTCCAACATGCATAAATGAATCAAAACAAATTCTTGGTATTGTTCTGACACAGTAGAAAGCTCAGAAAGTTAAGATAGCATGCTGTAATAGGGCCCCCGTAACTCTCCAGTGGCCAACGAGAAAACACAAAATCCTAGATCCCCTTCACATCTGACTTTACAACTAAAATAGGCAATTTTGCCCCAGGATGTTGTTAGTTTCTGTTGTAAAGAAGGAAAACATTCAAGCTGATTTAAGCATTTTTCCTCATGTGTCACTAGTGGTTCATGGTCCAGTGTGTCAGTCCAGTGTGTGGCCGACATGTAGAGACAGACAGAGACAGGGCTGAGTTTGTTAGCAGCGGCGGGCTACACCACAGAGCTGCTGTCTGAATGTGAGGGTGATTTCTCAGCCTCCAGGTGTTTACCTGCAGGATACACATCTCTCCTGAGGAACACATCAGTGTCACAGGCTGGTTGTGGGCAGGCGCATGTCTCAGTGCTGAGTGAGCGCTCAGGCAGAGAGGGCGGGGCCTGTGGTGGCAAACAAACACAGAATCCAGGGCAGTGTTGCTTTGTGCGCTGCGGCCCTGCTGGAGCTCACACTCATTAGATATGAAGCCATCTCTGAGCAGGCATCTGTATCCTGTGAGGGTCCCACCAGAGCGCACTGAGAGAGCCATCAGATCTTCTGCTGCGGGACGCTTTGAACACAAACTACCAGCCCCCCGCTCCTCTCATTCCAACTCCCATCCAAACACAGACAAGGGATAGAAATTTAATGAGAATTCTGCTCTGCTTAAGCCTGATACAGCTGCTGTGTGGGGTGGGCTTGATAGTGATGTTTTGTTCACTTATTTTGCCCTCTGTGTGCAGGCTGTGGGGTGAAAGTTGCAAATGGAAAGGGGAATAATAGATGAGTATCTGCGTGCATCTGATGAAAGGTCTAAGTGATACAAATGTGTCCCATTCCAGTGATCCATCCAGGCTTGTGTCATCGCAGTGATTTGTGGGAAAGGTCGTGCAAGAAATGACTTTGGCTGAGGAGGCGAATCCCCGGTTTATGTTTGTTGTGCGTGGTGCGGCAGCCTGCAGAGCGATGGGATGGGGAGATGGGCGTCTGGTGCAGGTGGTGTTTTTGGAGGATAGGGCTGATATATCATTTGCCAAGGTCGTACTCAATTAGGCTATTTGTTGAGCATAGCTGCATGAGGTTGGTTTAATCAACCGAGGAATGGAGACAACAACGACAAAAGAGGAAATAAATTAGGCATGGCCAGGCCACACTGTCAGGCATGCAGCAGCAAGCTGGAGAAATGCTCCATTTAGCTGGCCATCTCGGCTCACTCACAGCACACAGCCACAGACACACCTCTCTTTCTTTGTGACTTTCTAGCACAAAGCCAACAACCTTTTTAAGTCACAACAGGCCCCTGACAAAGGTCAATTATGCCAGATGGGCACATTCACTACATGAATCACATAGAAAACAAAGATTTCAGTTGAAAAGTGGTGGCTATAATGTGCAGCATGCATCAAACAAGGTGGTGCCACCATTACAAAAAAAACAACAACATTTGTTTACTGTGATTAAAGCAAGACCTTGAGGGGTCCTGAAGCACCTGTGTAAGTGGGTTCGGCCCTGGAGAAGAGGAGTCAGGCTGTGTTAATAGTGGAGCAATCAGCGGCCATTCAGGTTAATGGGCTTTCAGCTTGTCGGCCCAGGCTAATGTGTGATTTGGAGGGTCAGCCCGTAGTTCTGCAGCAAACACCTCCGCCACACGGCGCTCACGCAGACGTTTGGCTTCCCCACCACACCCTCAGGCCTCATGGCTCCTTATGAGAATAAATATTTGATTAAACACAGGAAAGTTGATTAGCTCTTGAAGGCCTGACAATAGACTGTATAGTGTTTAAAAAGTGTCAGCACATGGCTGTGGTTCTCACAAAGGGACCATCTACAAATTACCCTGCACTGTCTCTGCTGTCATCTGTTGGAGCGGTAAACTAAGTTACAAAGTGAGCAAGAAGGCTGTGGGACGATGCCAGATGATTAATTCGATTATACACAAACTCCATAGATAATGTGACAGGCTCGCTCCGGAGATAAGGACTAATGCATCGATCCCTCGGCTGCGTTTCCTCACTCTCACCTGTATCTCTCTCTCTTCCTCACTTGCTTTCTGTGAGACCTCTTAAGCTGTGACATTTCCGTTTCCCTGGAGACTGAGCGTGCCAGGCAGTTGCCATAGCAACTCTCTGCTCTTTAAGGCCCGCACAGCGTTAGTCCCCCCCACCCCATAGCAGGGATGGGGGGTAAGGGAAGAGGAGATGGGGAGAGAAAGCACACCTGCTGGCTTCCTGCTAATTGGCTATTTCTCTTTCTCACTTTCCTGTTTGTGCTTTAACTTTTACCCCCTCCCTGGACTAACTCCTCTCTACCTCTGTATGGTACACCCCCATCTTCTGGAACTGTCTCTCACTCTCATTTTTGGACTTTTCTTTTGCCTCTTCAGCCGGCTTCTTCTTGTTGGGTCCAAACACAACTTTGGCCTCCAGCTCCTGGCATTTATCTTCATCTGCACCTGTCACTAGTGCCTTCCTCGACTGCCTCATCCCATTTGGCAGTGCAAATCTTTTATCTCACCATGGCTGCTTTGACCCTTTCAAATTACACACTTATTACCGTAACTCCGACACAATATTTTGAAGATAATTTGGTCTGAGAATACCAGGGAAATGTAAAAGGTTAAGCTTTGTCCTTCTTCTAAATATCCTCTTAACATCTAAAAATGGAGATAAATCTTCTCATCAGCACTATGTGACTTTTACCTTGATTCGGGCTCAGTGCTCTCTGTGGAGTGTAAATTGCAATGGGGCTGCAGGCCTGTGTGTGTTGGGGCCACGGTTAGCCAGCCAGGTCCGCCTCCCGCTGGTGACAAATCCTTTCATTCTCCCGAGACCACAGTAGATTAGAAATCATCACAATGGTCTTTCACACACTTTTCAATGTCCTCTGCTGCTGTCCGCAAGCCAAACCGCAGGTCTGAGATTTCACATCTTGGACTGTATTGTGAGCCCGCTGAATGCACCCACTGATTGGATGGCATGTTTGTAAAATGATATTTAGTGTGCAATCAATGTGTTGTTTCTCTGTGCTGTCTCTCCACAGACACTGTGACTATTGTGTGCTGGCTGAATGTCCTACTCTCAGTCACTGCACGTTTTACTTTTCACTACTTTTTGTATTACTCTGAAGTGTGTCCAGAAGTGACAAGACGGCACTCTAGTTAGAATTGAACTCCTTCAAAGTATGTGCCTCTATACACAATGCCTGAGATTATCCCATTATTTATTTCTTCCTGAGAAGTCTTCAAGCAGAGAGCTGCCTAGAGCATGTTTACTTAATAATGGCACAATACCGGCCAAATGAGTGACCTTATAATGCTTTATTGCTAGTTTGTATGAAGATGTTCTTGCTCTTTAAACAATCAAAGAGTTATAGTGACTTGGATATCACACAAGAGATGAACAGAAAAAAAGTAAATAGTAATGTTGTCTTTTATAAGATGTTGGCCAAATATAAAAAAAAAAATATATATAGTAGAAGCTTGTCTACCAAGTGAGCTCAGTTTCAATTGAAAAAAAAAAAATAAATCTAGTATTTTTATTTTTTTTACACCTCTTCACAGTTTTGTCCTGATGTAGAAATAGTTTGGTCCTGTTCCAGGTTTAGTTCCAGGTTTAGTCCCAGGTTAGTCACAGTTTTGATATGGTAAATATGCAAGTGTGAATGCACCCTTAGTCTTTGTGTGCTTTGTCTTTTTCATTTTCATTTTTCCCCTTGTCAAACATTAGCTTGACACACCAGGCCAGTGCATTGCTGGTTGCCGTGTGACATGTGAATGATTGGAGTATGACTTTGTGTGCAAAGCGCCGGGACCCACATACTCCTGTTCAATTAAGTCCATGAACAAACCTTCTGTGTGTTTTCCAGCTGATAAAGTCATAGCTATTGACTTGAGGAGCACGGCCAACAATTATGCAAGCTGTTTGCTGTCATGTTATGAATGTCGATCAGCCTCTCTGTTTGCCAAGAAACAGATAGGCAAATAGATTGGTTATATCTGTGAAATAAAACAATAATAAACAGAATCTGGAAGTATACACCTCCATCAGTGTGGCTGTTAATGCCAATAAGAAAGATATTGGCTGTCACTTTTTGTAATGGTGTTTTTTTCCCCCTTTTGCTGTCACTTCTTGTATTGGATATGATGCCTGTTGCCTGCGGCGCATATGGTATTATTTGATTCATAACGCAGCTCTGTTTACCTGAGAGCAGTTTTAGACAGTACTTGAAAAAAAACAAAAAAACAAAACAAAAAAACCAACAGAAAAACAAATGAAATATGACCAAAAAAAAAACTTTGTTCAAGCTGTGTTGCTGTTAAAATGGCCGTCAGAACCTGCAGCTCACAATTACACTATTGATTCATTGACTGGACTTGCTTCATCTGTCCAAGCCATCCACCTTCCAGCACTTCAATTATCAGAGCCATCACAGCCATACTGCTCCAAGTGGCAGCTTGTCCAACACCGTAATCTGTCAGAGCATAGGATCCCGAATGCTGCGCCGTGTCACCAGACGCCCCATAAGTCACCTTGATCATGAAGGAGAGTCCAGACTCAACAAAGTTATGAAAAGCCTTAAATGGACATATAAACATTGGTAGCAATTTGTTGGAGTGGTGATGCTGTCTGCCAAACCTGCGGTGTCCATGATATAGGTGCTGTTACTGTTTCAGTGATTCCGTCCATACAAACATAACATACAGGAAGTGCGAATTCACTTAACAGGAAAATGGAGTTGAATAAGTTGCACAAATCAAATATTGTGGCTTTAGTATTATTAAATCCACAATTTTCAATGCTGATTGAAAATACTGTCTGGAATAAGAGACAGAAATAAATACTTTTTAATATATTTATTCTAATCAGTTTTGACTCATAAGTGTGTTGTTGCTCAATTAAAGATGAATTTAACCTTAGATCCAAGTGGTCAGTGTTCCATTGCAAGACAAGGCCAAGCGACAAAACTGTATTTCTAACTAACATAAACCAGATGACGTTGAATGAGCATAAGACAAGTTATTACTTAGTATCCGCAATGCAAAAACAGTGACCATGGTATTACTGAAAATATACTCTTTTCTCGTAAAAGCCTGGAGCACTAAAAGGACAGGTTTTCACTTGCAGTCTGTCCGGCCTGAGCTAGCTGGTCAGCGGGGGACAGGATATTGATCTGAGATCCAGTTTGAGCTGGGCAAAAAACAGCACGGCCATACTGCCACCCACACAACCACCGCTCTATAAAAAGACCCAATTCCTACAGTGAAAAAAAACTATGTGTGCATGTCAGAAAGAGTGACAGGAAGAACGAAGGGCGAGGCTGTATATGTGGCGTGTTAGCTGGTGAAAATGTTTGTTAGCGCGTGTATGCCAGCGTGTCTGTGTGTCTGAACGCCCCCACCAGGGTGACTCTCGCTGACAGCCCCAGGTCTAGAGAGATTGTGAGTCAGAGCCGCGGTAATGGACAGAGCGGCGCTTAAGGCAATGCCAAATGGACTGCATTCAAGGCAGAAATTAGTCACCACACTTTTCCCTATTATAACACTACTACCACAGCTACACACAAATGACTAATACAGACAAGATACTATGAGGGCTTTAGCTGTTTGAGTTTTTGGATACTTTCTGACCTTCAGGAATGTTTAGACAAAGAGGTAAATATCTATTTATAGCTGAAAAACTTTCAAAGCTGTGTAGTGTGCCATCGCTCATCACGGATACTGTTTTTCACATCAGTAGCCCCAAATTTCCCCTGTGTCTTGTTTACTGCAACTTTTGCCCATTCATTTGCTTTATCTGCATAATTTCACTGTACGGTAATTACCACAACGACAATTTGGTGTCCTCGGGTGACACGGCTCATATCATAAATTCAAACTGAAAAGCTCTCAAATAACGTTTAATACAAATATGATAGCCTTATCATGCAGGAAAATTAAATATGCCAAATTAGAGTTTTTGTCAGTTTCAAAATTGTTTAGGCACTATGTAAATGAACAGAATCTAGAACTTAGGTGTAAAACAGGCTGTGTTTTCTTGGTTATAAGAATACTGTGTGAGATTTACTAATCATTACATTGTATTTTACTCACATTATACAAGTGTCACAACTTTGTCAGGCCTGAGCTTGTGTGTATCATTAGCTTACATCTCATCTCATCCAAAGTGGCTTGTTAGTCTATCATTATCACATCACTGCCAAATCACAAGTGACAAGAACATTTTTAAAATTGTACCACATATCAATAGCATATTTGGGAAACAAATGTGAAAACACAGATTTAACCTGACACAAATTTCAACATTTATATGGTGGAGGGTCCGCCACCTATTATTCTTCATTAACATCCAATAGCTTCGCCTGGGATATTCCACAGAATAGCATCAAACTTATTAAGCACCACAAAACCAAGTTACAGATCAGATCTGTGGAGAGGTGACCTCGCATACAGCAAGAATGCGGAATTCAAGGGAATTTGAGCAATAAGTAAAGACACAATAGATAACTTAAATGCCATACTGTTGAGCATTCCAGGCAAAGCAATGATATCTCCATGGACACAAGCTGGTGAAGGACTCTCCAACTAAACAGTTACATAGTATACCTTTAATTAATATGTTTATCATTGCAAATCAAGGTTGAAGCTGTTCACAGTGTAAATAGAAAAAGAGGTATTTTTTATTGAGGCGCAAATGACAACCATATGTTATATATTTTTCTTCAAGTTTTCTATTAGTAACAGCTCCCCTACAATAAAGGCATTGGCTGTTCTAGATTAATGCAAAAGCAGGCTGTGTGTGTCAAAAACCCATTAAAGTGTTGCTGCAAATATATAAAAATACCAAGGAAGGAAAAACTCAATGTCACGGGAGCAAGGAATTCCTTCAAGTTGTAAAGCCGCAGTGACAAGGCTAAGAAAGGAATTATCAAGATGAGCGTGGCCCTCTGTGCCCCTGCGTGCTTTAACAGGCTCTTTGCAGTATAAATTGCTCTAAGCCACTGTATATTCCAGCTTATCTCCCACATATCATAAAACTGTCAACATTACACCCCATTTTCATTTATATTGGATTCTGTTTGAGAGACACTGGATTTGAATGTTCTGTAAGAGTTCAAAGTCTTTGTAATGGTAAATTCGGCCCCGCAGAATTGCAAGGGCAGCCAGAGTCTCTCCTCTATAGTGAAAAGGTGAAGTGCTTTCTGTGTAGCACTCATCATTTTTGTATGGCCACTTCAGGGAGCTGCAGTTTCCTACAGGCCAAACACATGGTTAGCAAAGGGACAGACCACAGTGGACCTGGAATGTGGGTGTAGGGTGACGTTAAAACCTTCAAGCATAGTTCAAACTGTTATTGACCTAAATTCTTTTTGTTGCTAACATTCCTGGAACATTTTAGTTAATCATGTAATGTGATGTAGGTTTTTGTCCAAGTATATTACAGTTTTTCTATATAAGGAACAACAAATAATTGAAATAGGACACAAACCAGACAGATCCTTTTAAAAAAAAAATTGTAAATAACAACATTGTAAAATCTACTCATCCACTATTTTAAACATCTCCCAGTTTTCGATGTGAATATTCCTTTAGCCCCCTTCAGTCTCTCCACTGAGCCCTTTGCCCTGTAGCTCTGTTCCCTTCACCTCGTCAGATGTTGCACCATATTGTCTGCACTGTTTCACAGGAGGAGAAAAAAAAGTGCACCCCACTCATCTCTTTCATGCTATACCGGGATTAGCATCTATGCATCCTCTCCAGCTTTTTATCAATCGCTAACACCTTTAGTTTCACAGGCTGTGCACAAAACACAAATCCACTGAGCCCCATAGTGTGCACGTTTGCTGCACGTTCCACAACATGGGCACTCTGACTGCGCTTGGGTGTCAACACCACTCAACTCAATTACTTTAGTCTGCAGCACGGCGCTAATCCCCAGCACGGCGCGCCTCTACCCCGCCACCATTATTTCTGTACGTCAACAGCAGATTTGCATGTGTTTTCACCCACTATTTAGTTTGCTGTTTATTTTTAGAAGCCCACGCCTAATTAGAGGGAGCTGGTGTAGAACACAAGCATAAACGGCAACATTAGTGGCGGCACTAATGACACACAATATTGTGGGTAAAGCTCAGTAATTCCACTGTGTGCTATTATTATTATTTCATTATCATCTTTGCAAATGACCCCTCAATCTATTATTCTCTGGGCATCATCTTTTTGACATGCATCCTGCGCTTTGTGTGAGCCTCATTATGGGCAGATAGTAACCATGACATCAGTTGCTAATGCAGATGCCTGGCTCGAAGTTGTACAAGTAAAAATATGACATCGCCTACATTTTTTAACATTAATGTTGTATTCTTATGATTCCTTGAAGCATAAAATATAACTTTATTTTAATCTTTTCCCGTGGAGAGGCCAAACCATGTAACTACTGAATTTAAAACAGCCATCCTTCTCAAAACTCCATCTCATTTCAGATGTTATGGGTTACTAAGTAGTTAATTTAAAGCCCTGTGTTACTTTTTAGCCAACAAAAGTAATAAAAAAGTTTTTTATTTTGGAAGTTTTTATTGCACTGAAAAACATGCATCCACAAACCTGGGGGAGGGCTTCCTCCTGCTTCTTTGCATGGAAATGTTGTTCTTAAACTTATCCATCTCCATAGACAATGTAGAGAATATTCTAGTTTAGTCCTTCAAAAACAACTGCTTCAAGCTGTCAACCATATTAAATAATGCTAAATTATGTTCATTCAAGATCTATGAAATACATATGTATTCATTTATTTATTTGCATTATGCTATTCTGCTGCTCAGAAAGATTAAGACTTTTTCTTTGTAGAATGCATAAATGCAAAATGGACCACAAGCAACGCATCATCAGGTCCATTACAACCTGTAAATCATCGTGACATGTCCTTTGGCCCATAATATTCTACAACACAGCGTTCTAACCCCCACACAGGTGACAATCCTGGAGAACGCTGTGCGGAGAGACCATGCATAAGCTGCACGTTACACATCTATTTTTCATATTAACCATTATATACAGGTGGCCAGTGCTGACACCCATGCTGGCTGCACCTCATTGGGAAAGCAGACACAGCGGAGAGAATCAAAAGCAATCAGCGTACGTCAGGGATGCTCCATAAACCTGCGGCCCGTGTTGCAGCAATGATTCGCCCAATCACGGCTTGATTTACGCGCCTCTGCTTTTATTTTTTTCCGTGATAACACTCATCAGTTACCATAATGCACCTGGGCATGTTCCGCGCAGATGCTGATGGTTTTTTCATGCAAGGTGTGCCGCTGGTGCGAGATGGAGTGGCTGGTGGAGGTGAAAGAGAGAGTATTGCACAAATGATCTATCAGAGGAGCGCTGCATTGCCGATAGCCGAGCAGGGCTGTGCAGGGCAGCTGGAGTAGCCTGTTTTGACACTAGCTCATTATTGTTATTATTTTGCATCTGTTATGGACACTGGTGAGTAGACAGTGTGTGAGAAATACATTGGTCAATTGTCCAGTCCATTTTAATTGTCAATGATCAGCTTGGGTCTTTGTAACAGAGAGGTCTATAGTCAATCCTCTTGTGAGTAAAGGCATGTAGTTTAGAGTTCAGAGTTTTGAGGAAAAAAATTGACTTTGTCTTTAAGTAAAATATATATTTTTTGTTTTTTTTTCATAACCCCCAGCCCTAGTCATGGGTAAAGTACAGATATTGATCCCTCAATAAAATGTCCTGTTTTAGTTTTAAATTTTCCTTGATACTCAGTTGACAATAAGTCTAGTCTTTTATCTATGCTACAATATTTGATAGTCTTTTGGTACCAAAGCCATGGAATGAAATAAACATGTTTGTATATTTTCTACTGCAAATGTTACATTTTACACTATCTACCCATAGCGTGCACAAATATGCCCCCTCATTACTGTGTAGGTAAACTCACCCTTCTTATGTTGAACAGGACGGTTATGAAATGGGCCATAAATATGCATCCAATACCTCATATAAATATGCAGTTTATACTGTTACTTGATGCACGTGAGCATAACCTATTAATGTGTAGTCTTAAATGTCTTATGAAGGGCAGCTAGTGTTCAGTCTCTGCCAAGTTAATATGCAAATTTCTGCATGATAAGTGGCACGAGGCATTTGCTGGTGACCCTGGAAAGTAGAACATGGAAAGTTTGGAGACTGGAAAGCCTCAATCTGGTGTTTGTGACATTTGGCGGTGAGCTGATTCATCTAGTGTGAAAAATAGGAGCTCATCGTTGTCATTGGTTACCTGGACAGTGACGGTCGCGTAGCTGTAGGTCTGTGTGTGCCGTCATGCCTGTCTCCCTGGCGGGCCCTCTCTCTCTCTTCCTCCCCTCCTCTCCCACACACACATACACACACTCTCTCTCTCTCTCTCTCTCTCTCCCTGCCTTTCACGCTATCGCTCTCTCTGTCTCTCTCTTCCTCCTTTTCCCCCTCACTCTCTTTTTCTCCCCCACCTTTCACTCTACGTCTTTCTCTCTTCCTCCTTTCCTCTCTGTCCCTCAGTCTCTCTCACTCCCCTCCTCTCATTCTCTCTCTTTCTCCCCACCTTTCACTCTCTCTATCTCTCTTTTCTTCCCCCCAGTCTCTCTCACACACTCTCTCTCTCT